>CM023481.1:193020565-193245968 GCA_013339685.2 Hyalomma asiaticum
AAATTTTGAGAGACCGTATTTTTATTCAGGAAGGCGCGCAATAAGTAGAGGAATGCTCTACGATGCGGGAAAACGCATTTGGTGCGACTTCTGATCGAGTCAAAATTTCACAAAAAACCCAAGACTATTCGCCTGGTTTGTGACCGATGGCGGCGCTGCGAACGGCGCCTGTATGACTTCAGAGCGGGGATTCGCGCGCTTTCGTCTGCTACGTAGGCCCAGCGCCGTGTTGAAGCCACCGTTGCGGTAAATCTCAACAAAAAAGCAGTTCAGTTGGTTATCTCGCGTATGGTGGCTACTGACGCTGTTCGAACAACCGTGGGTCTGCTTTTAACGTTCATTAGAACTACGGCTCTTTGTTTTTTAGAACTGCGGCCGCTTGTCTCCGCGGCGGGTGCTGCGCAATGGTGAAGTACTGCTCTGTGCCTCAGTGTACTTCGTCCGCTCGTGAAAGAGGCGTTAGCTTTCACAACTATCCTAAGGACCCAAAGCTGAAGAAGAAGTGGATGGTCAAGCTCAGAATGGGAAAGCGCACCACGCCTTCATCGACCGTGTGCAGCAAACACTTCGCGGACAGTGACTTCTGCTACCCACCGTACGCGCCACTCTTCGGTAAGTTTGTGACCGTGTTTAAGCGCCTCGCCAATACTTAAGCCGTTTATTGCACGCAGGCTATAAGCATAGGCGACTTACACAGTGCGGTGCCCGTCCCACAACCTGCCGCGAAGGCCCCTAGACAAGGAGCCGACGACGCGGCCTCCGAATCGCCTCGCGGGTAAGCGCGCCTCGTGAGCTCAGCTGAGCGGCGCAGGATGTATGAGACTACGGCTGCGTCTGGATGGTGTACATACGTATTTTACCTACGAAGCCACGAAGTCACCTACGAAGTCTCTTTTCATTTATAGAAATAATAGAAATGGTGCCGCAATTAAATATTTCATGGTGCCAACATTAAACATTCAAACTAGTCTCAATAGTGAACTTGCCTCTTAATTTAGAAACATTAACACAATGCAAAAGGCGATATGTGCTCGACACCAACTGCAGACCAGCAGTGAACATAAATTCTATGTTATTTTACACGTTGACATTGCCTCACTCTGCTGTGCACGAGCAGCGAGCATTGGCCACTTCACTGCTGTCGATCACGACAGAGACGTTGTGCGTTGGGTTGGTGAGTCCACTTGTTTGGAGGACGAGAGCGGCGACGGTGATGCGACCTCCGTTCACGGCCTCGACCGCGCATTCAACAACGTGGCCTGCGTCGTACACCGCCTCGCCCTCGATGAGACACCGCGACGTTTCGCAAGCTTTATCTACATACTTGTAGATGCTCGAGAACGGCACGCTTACTGTAATATCGAAAGAAACACCCAAACTAATTAGTATCGTACGGCGGAAACAAGATAACGAGCGCGAACACTCACACATAGTTTCACTTTCTTACGAGCAATGCGGTCGGTGGCATCGGCGCACTCGTCGGCCATCCGGGGGATTTCTTGGCCCTGTCGATTGGGCCGCAACTAAAACAAGTTCAAGATTACACTCGAAAACAATCGTTGCAAGCGTTAGTTGACCGTCGCGAGGCTGTTCGTTCGACAAAGTTCTCACGTGAAGCAGACGATACGCGTACAGGAGCATCGGCTGCTGCAGCGCGGTTGAAATCGCAGTCCCCGCTCTGACGTCACACGCGAGAGGGCGCCACTCCAAGATCTCGAGGCCAATACGCTTAGCTAGAACGACGCCGCTGCTGTCCCGTCGTCGATCGCGACGAACCGCGAGCTCGCAATGAAGCGCTTACTTTTGCCAAAACGATAAACGTTTGTACTCACATGTCATGCGTTAACACATCCAATCGGTTTTCTTGAAACATCGCTGTGGACAGGGGTGGGCAAAGATACTTTGAAATTGTATCGCGATACGATACAAGATACTCGGGCAAGAAGTATTTCGGATACAGATACAAGATACCACCTCAATAATTGTATCCGATACGATACTTGCCATTTGTATCTTAAGATACTTCGATACATTTATAAATTTCATATTATAGACATATATAATGCAGCAGAAAACGCCTATGAACAGGAGTGTTTGCTTTAGAATTTCAGAACTGCGACCAACCAAGTTTAACTTGAATGAAACATGTGTTAGTATCTCAACAACTGTTGTTTTCTGGCTATAATTATATTGTTTTCATTCCCAAACAACTGATTGGGGCTCTTTTGGCTGCTAAACATGACAGCTATGTGTAAGCTACGCTGTCGACGGTTTTTTGTGGTTTTTGTAATTCATGGAAGTCGATGCTCTACTTGCCAACCAGGTAGTGGTTTCCCACCTAATAACAAAAATGGCGATGCAAAACCTCGGCACGATGCCGCAATTACGACTTTGAGTTTAACCTGGTCCGTACGCGTATACCGTTTACGCAGTACCGGACCACGGGACAAGTGTACAGGAGTAACAACGCTCGTAGCGACATATTTTGTGACGGATCTTCTATACAGAAAGGACATAAAACCGCAATGACTTCCTAAATTCTAGTTATGTGCTCGCGTAAAGCGCTCGTCATCGACGGATTCACGAATGTGCAATTTTTGTAATAATTTGCTCTACGAGAGAATTCCAGATATCGTAGCGGTACAAAGTGTCGCAGGATACCTCCGCTACTCATACTCTTGACATTGATTGCGCGAATTACCTTGTGATTTGTGACAGCGAAAAAAACAATGACTCAGAAAGGATATATATATATATATATATATATATATATATATATATATATATATTGGTTACGATGTTTCTCAGCAAAAGGTGTCGTCAGCCTACCAAGTAAGATCACACACTGGAAATTTCATTGCTTGTGGAAAATGTCATGAAAGAGCTCGTGGGGACGGTCACAATAATAATTGTTGAGGTTTACATCTCCAAACCACAATATAATTATGAGGGATGCCGTACTGGAGGGCTCTGAAAGTTTAGACCATCTGGTGTTCTTTAAGATGCTCCTAAATCTAAGTACAGTACTGCACGGGACTCAAGTATAACGCCGCTATCGGATTTCGGCCTTTACGGCCGGGATTCGATCCCGCGACCTTCAGGCCAGCAGTCGAGCGCATTAACCACTAGGCCGCCGTGGCGGGTGGTTATACTCGCGTATGGTGGCTACTGACGCTGTTCGAACAACCGTGGGTCTGCTTTTAACGTTCATTTAGAACTACGGCTCTTTGTTTTTTAGAACTGCGGCCGCTTGTCTCCGCGGCGAGTGCTGCGCAATGGTGAAGTACTGCTCTGTGCCTCACTGTACTTCGTCCGCTCGTGAAAGAGGCGTTAGCTTTCACAACTATCCTAAGGACCCAAAGCTGAAGAAGAAGTGGATGGTCAAGCTCAGAATGGGAAAGCGCCCCACGCCTTCATCGACCGTGTGCAGCAAACACTTCGCGGACAGTGACTTCTGCTACCCACCGTACGCGCCACTCTTCGGTAAGTTTGTGACCGTGTTTAAGCGCCTCGCCAATACTTAAGCCGTTTATTGCACGCAGGCTATAAGCATAGGCGACTTACACCAGGTGCGGTGCCGTCCCACAACCTGCCGCGAAGGCCCCTAGACAAGGAGCCGACGACGCGGCCTCCGAATCGCCTCGCGGGTAAGCGCGCCTCGTGAGCTCAGCTGAGCGGCGCAGGATGTATGAGACTACGGCTGCGTCAGGATGGTGTACTTACGTATTTTACCTATGAAGCCACGAAGTCACCTACGAAGTCTCTTTTCATTTATAGAAATAATAGAAATGGTGCCGCAATTAAATATTTCATGGTGCCGACATTAAACATTCAAACTAGTCTCAATAGTGAACTTGCCTCTTAATTTAGAAACATTAACACAATGCAAAAGGCGATATGTGCTCGACACCAACTGCAGACCAGCAGTGAACATAAATTCTATGTTATTTTACACGTTGACATTGCCTCACTCTGCTTTGCACGAGCAGCGAGCATTGGCCACTTCACTGCTGTCGATCACGACAGAGACGTTGTGCGTTGGGTTGGTGAGTCCACTTGTTTGGAGGACGAGAGCGGCGACGGTGATGCGACCTCCGTTGACGGCCTCGACCGCGCATTCAACAACGTGGCCTGCGTCGTACACCGCCTCGCCCTCGATGAGACACCGCGACGTTTCGCAAGCTTTATCTACATACTTGTAGATGCTCGAGAACGGCACGCTTACTGTAATATCGAAAGAAACACCCAAACTAATTAGTATCGTACGGCGGAAACAAGATAACGAGCGCGAACACTCACACATAGTTTCACTTACGAGCAATGCGGTCGGTGGCATCGGCGCACTCGTCGGCCATCCGGGGGATTTCTTGGCCCTGTCGATTGGGCGCAACTAAAACAAGTTCAAGATTACACTCGAAAACAATCGTTGCAGGCGTTAGTTGACCGTCGCGAGGCTGTTCGTTCGACAAAGTTCTCACGTGAAACAGACGATACGCGTACGGGAGCAGCGGCTGCTGCAGCGCGGTTGAAATCGCAGTCTCCGCTCTGACGTCACACGCGAGAGGGCGCCACTCCAAGATATCGAGGCCAATACGCTTAGCTAGAACGACGCCGCTGCTATCCCGTCGTCGATCGCGACGAACCGCGAGCTCGCAATGAAGCGCTTACTTTTGCCAAAACGATAAACGTTTGTACTCACATGTCATGCGTTAACACATCCAATCGGTTTTCTTGAAACATCGCTGTGGAGCAGAACGATGGAAACGACGCGGGCCGCATCGGTGAAACGGCCAGTGCCGCTTTTTGCCTTTCGTACCGCGGCTTCAGATCTCTCGAGTGTCTTGAATACCGATGCTCTTTTCCATTTGAAACATGCTTACACTCATTTGTAAGCTATTTCATTTCACAAGCAAATCGCTGTCAATATTGCACGCCATACTGGCAAATACAGATACGCCAGACCTATTCGAACGGCGGAGAGAAACAAACGGTGGCCAGCCGCGCAACGTCACACGTACTGTACGTCGTAATCACTGTCTTCTGAGCTGGAAGAGCTACTGCTTGTCCTGCTGTCGTTGCTGCCGTCGTTAAACGCGAGCTCCACTTTCTTGCACACTCCAGCTCCACAGCTGCAGCGAACGCAGGCATTTTGACAGGCACGACGGAAGTGACGTAAGGACGCAGTCAACGCAGCCCGCTTCCGCCCGAATCTGTCTGAATCCGTAGTATATTATCTCTATGGGATCCGTGCCTCGGCGCTGGAGCAAGTGAGAGCGCTCTGGCGCGGTTTGAGTTGCTCCGAATCTGCCAGTGAAACGCACCAGCCCGCTCCCGCTCGACCAGTGAAACACGAATTCATCGTGGCGGAGCAAAAAAACCTGCTCCGAATCTGCCAGTGAAAAACGCCATTAGCAATAACTAGCTTCATCCTAGATAACGACGCGTGACACAGCCCCCACTCAGCGGGAAATAGTATACCCTCTCAAAACAAAAGAAAAAAAAGCTTGAGGACGCTTAATTTTCGCCTTTAATAGCGGAACGAGATAGCATTATCGGAACGTTCGCATCGCCTTCTCATTTGCTTTCCATGCACCTGAGTCAGATAACTGCGTGACTAGACCAGCGCAGGCCCGTAGCCCGGTAGGGCGGGGAGGGGGGGGTTCTTCCTAAATTTTGATGAATAATAGGCGCTTTCCTCAAACACTCAAGGCCTTCAGCTCCCCTAGCTCCCACGTCTTAAAATATTCGTGGCTACGGGCTTACACCAGCGCTGTTGGTATGGCAGAAATGCTGGAAAGGGGGTTTGTATTAGAGTTTCTTGTAAGAGAATTATGTTTTCTCGCACGTTCAAATTACAATACGAGTGATCATGTGCGTAGATTGTAGTCACGTTGTAGTTTGCAATTTCTCTAATGCATTTTATTTTGAGAAATTCAATTTTGTTCGCTAACGCACCTACACCATGGCGGAAGGCATGCGTGGTGGGGGTAATTCTGGATTACGTGGGGGTAATTCTGGATTACTCTGGATTACGACGCCGGATTTTCGACGCGAGCTATCGAGTTAAAGAAATCCCTGCCATGTCATTGTCGTAAGCAGCCAGACCACCGTGAGAGCAGCCCTATGAAAGAGCGAGGGGGGAGAGAGACGAAGGCCCCCGTTGTACTCCTGTCACGCCCTGTGTCCAGAGCGCTCTAAAGGACCTGGCTGTGACATCGACTATACCCACGGAAGGAGCGAAGCATTCCAGGGCAACGGAGGAGTCATTAAACGCGTCATATCGTTGTTGATGTCGTGACGTGCTGCCAATTCCTATAAGAACTCACCGTTACATTAAAAACCACATCGAAATACGTTCAGCCTTGCTAAGTTAGCCATTATCACTTGCGAAAAGGTAGCTACGTAAGCAGGAGAATAGAAAAATGTGTTTCTTACGAAAGGCTATTGTCCTCGAGAACGGCATATAGGTGGCAGCACCGTTACCGTTTGGATAGGCGTTCGCCGGTGCGTATTGAAATGTATACACAGCGGCGCTCTGTTGTGAGCGGTTTGAGGCAGTTGTTGGCTAAATAAAAGCATTAATTGCAGTCGAACGGTAATAAATGCGTCCTTCAATCTCACGTCAGTGCAGGAAGTACGCAAAGCAAAACGTTTTTATCGCACGTGAAGGAAGCGTGATAGGCCATTTAACGGGGCACTGACATCACCTAGCCTCACAGTTTGACTTCCTCGGCGGTTCTCTCCTATTTTTGTTTCGCCATACTTAAGTTCTCTTCGGCCTACAATGTTGGCATTGCTGTTACGCGACTGAAAGAGTCCAGTATTGTGTTCGCGTTCTTTTTTGAGTATTGCCTACAACAATAAAAAAGGGCTGTTACTGCGCATTGCGTTGAAGTAGCAGCTTGTGTACTCCGCTGTATGCTTACACGCGCACTTGCATTTCAATGCCTTGCATGTCATGTTCGATGAAACGCAAGGCATGTTAGCAGGCTCAGTTAGTCAAGCTACGTGACTGTACACGCCGCTTGAGTACTATCACGATATTTTACAGAAGCCTATATTAAGTAAACGTTTTAATACCCAAGCGCATTGCCTTCTTCGCATGATTACTTGCGTGACCATGACAAGAAAAGGTTCATTTTTCTACGCACGTAAAAGAAATGATGCGTTCTCCACGCGACAAACGTCTGGTATTTTCTGTCATGGACACAATGACATATCGCGAGACAATATCACTGCAGCGCTGCATTTACACGTTGATGTTTCCAGCTTAACTTACTCAGAAGGACGCAAAGTGCACGTTGCCGTATACGTGAAATGCACAGCAGCAACCAAACTGAAAAGAATTTGCAGATCCCACGTGCAGTGGGAATCAAGGAAATGCGAAGCACGCATCAGGAACGTAAAATGAATTTGCATTGTTGTCTCGCTATACCGAGTTTGGTACATATGAAGTTAACGAAACGGCCGCAGAGCACCGTGACTGTGGCATGTAAACCATGCCGCTCATACACGCATGTCATGATTCTAACGTTATGACCTGTCATTTACGTTCGTCATGTAGTCGTGTTGTGCCAGTGGCGCACCGACGGGGGGTGGGGGGGGGGGGGGGGAGTTTCGGGGGTTGTAACCCCCCTCCCCCCCTGAACCGTCCTAACCCCCCTCCCACTCCGTAACTGCTCCTACGTCCTAGAAGAACGTGGAGCTCATGTCTGCAAAACGCCGAAAGAAATAATAAATATAATCATCATCATTGATGTCAGTATTATTTGGCATTTTATTTACTTTTTTACACACGCAACAACTGTGTAATCGCTTGCCCGGCACTTCGTGAAAAATTGAACCCCCCCCCCCCCCCTGGCAGAAATCCTGGGTGCGCTACTGTGTTGTGCCATAGCAATTTTGGTATAGATCCCATTAACGAAACGCGTGGTATGTAAATCATATCGCTCATGGCATGCATATCACGATTTTCATGTTATGACCTATCATTTATGATCTTCATGCAGTCATGTTGTGCCATACCAATTTTCGTATACATCCCATTAACGAAACGGCTGCAAGAGCACCAAGACTGCGGCATGTAAACCATGCTGCTCATGACAAGCATGTAATGATTCTAATGTTAGACCTGTCATTTACGTTCGTTCGTGGTGTGCCATAGCAACATTGGTATACATCCCATTACGAAACGAGTGCCATGTAGATCATGCCGCTCATGACATGCATGTCACGATTTTCATGTTACGACCTGACATTTTTGATCGTCATGCAGTCATGTTGTGTGAAACTAATTTTCGTACACATCCCATTAATGAAACGGCAGTATAGCGCCAGGATCGTGGCATGTAAACCATGCCGGCCATGACATATAACATGAAAATCATGACATGCGTATCATGATTTTCATGTTATGATCTGTCATTTATGATAGTGATGCAGTCGTGTTGTATCATAGCAATTTTCGCATACATCCCATTAGCGAAACGGCCAAGAGAGCACCAAGACCCCGGCATGTAATCATGCCGCTCATGACATGCATGTCATGATTTTCATGTTACGACCTGTCATTTATGTTGGTCATGCAGTGACGTTGTGGCATATCAATTTTCGTGTAGAACCAATTAGCGAAACGGCCAGGAGAGCACCGAGACCATGGCATGTAAATCATGCCGCTCATGACATGCATGTCATGATGTTCATGTTATGACCTGTCATTTATGTTCGTCATGTAGTCATGTTGTAGCATACCAATTTTCGTAAACATCCCATTAGCGAAACGGCCAGGAGAGCACAAAATCGTAGGCGGCTAGATAGATACGCTCAAAGTCGCCAAGTTCGCTAAGAAATGCTTCGCATTTAATAACTGCCAAACCGGATGTGCGACGATGAAATAGCACGATCTGGACACAGGCGCTCAGTGATTTTAAGAAAGAGCAAAGACTGCAGCGCAAAGCGAAATAATACTATAACTAATTCTTTTATGGTTTGATAAGAATACATGAAAGCATTCAACACTGCACCGGCTCAGACAAGAAACATATTGGAGGACGCGTGTAACGTACGCGCGCGTGTAAAAGCGCAGTGGCTAGCAGACGACTGTGTTAGATCTCGAGGCCAGTAAGACAGGTGAACACACGCTACAACTGCAACTGACATTAAACAAGGGCCATCACCGCAACTGCATTGTAAGAGGCTTATTTACTATAAGTATAGCACGTCGGAACAGTACCCGTGGACGAGTGCCAACGTGCTTTCTTGGACCTGCGGGAACCCGTGTTTGATTCCGGCCTTCGATAATTACAGCACGTTTGCCTGTGCCTACCTGCTCGTTACGTCTACATTTCAGCCACGAGAGAGAGAGAGAGCATCAACTTTATTAAAGGTCCCGAAGGGGCCTGTGGACCCCTTACGGGGGCCGGCCCTATGGCTCCACTCATGTGGGGACTGGGAGTCGGAGCTCGCCAGCCACCTTTTTGGCCTTCTGGACGGCCTGGTGTTGAAGGGCCCTGTCGGGGATCCTGAGGTGGTTGATCCATTCGCCTTCGGTGGCAGGAGACCCGAAGCTAGCGTTTAGCGCGAGACACTGCCACAGCAGTGATTTAAGGCGCACTGCTACAACAAATGGTACCTCTCTTACTCTTGCTGAACCAACGCAGAGCGTCTTCTCATCAAATTTTTGGCGTTACTTTTCATGGTCCATCATTGACATAGGCTGTAATAATAATATTCAATCACCCGTGGCTCATATCCGCATTCCCCGGGCTTAGCACTGCGGGTATGAGTCACGCATGATTGTAACATTGGTAATGGTGCCGTCTATATAAATACGCTTAAAAATACGCTTAAAATATATAAATACGCTTATATAAGATATATAAATATATAAATATAAAATATGAAATTTTATATTTTATATATAAAATATACAAAGATATATAAATACGCTTAAAGTTGCTGAAGTTCGTCAAGAAATGCCTCGCATTTAATAAACCGCATCATGTTACAAGGGAGCCAGGGATCGAATAAGGTAAACTGTGGGAAATATCTATTTAGCCAACGCGTCCGTAATACAAAACAGAAAAAGAAAGTATTTTGCAACGTTTGCACGTCACTGGCGCTCAAGTGTCGGCTTGAAATTCAAGATTACAACTTTGACTCCCATTCCTCCTATACCACGAAACCTATAATGGCGAAGTGAACGTTCCTAAATAATAAATAACCAACTTCAACTGATTCACCGCTTCAGTTTAGTGTCTTAAATTTTTGGTGAACTCGAGAAACTTTCCCCATATCTATATAGCCGCCTACATCTCGGCACTCTCCTGATCGCCTCGTTCACTTGGCATGCAATAAAATTGCAGTGGCAGGGTATGAATGAAAGACGAAAATGAACAATAAAAAAATTCTGCAGATTCTATGCATTGTGGGAATTGGTGTCATGCGAAGCAGCCAGCGAGAAAACGGCCTATGACGAAGTCATTCAGCATTCAGCCAAGTGCTACGAGTAGGATCAGGCCTTTGTCTAAAGCGCATGAGTACGCACTCATGAGTATGCTTAACGTGGACTAACCAGGAACGTCGGCAGCACCGTGGCGACTGAATGGTAGCTCATGGTACGACGTAACGTTGGCACTCACTTTAGTAAAAAGCAAAGACGTCTGTTCTGTCGAAGAAAAATGCACTATATGGTGGGTTGACGTGTCATGATAAGCGTCATTCAATGAAGTATTCCTACGATGTCGAGAAAAGTTATGCAAAAGTATACCGAATGGTAGCTGAACATATGTATGGCTATGACAGTGCTTGTCACACATTAGAAGCGCAATTCGCGTTACACAAGCACTGCCATTGCAAGTGCACGTGCAATAGGCTTACTTTCTCTATGTAACCGTGTGGAAGGAGCTGCCATAGCCTATAGGTAGAGTCCTTGCTTGGCACCTCGAGGGCCCGTGTTCGATGCCCCCTACCGCTCGATAAGTTGCTTGTGTGTCTGTGTGCTTGTTATGTCTACTTTTCAATCGCAAGCGAGGACAAACGGTGTGCCCATCTGGTTATAAGAGGAGAGTCTTTAAGCCGACTGTCTGATGTGAACCACGAAGACGAAAATGTAGTCCTGTCCTGGAGGCAGAGCACCGTGTGAGGTGCAGAAATTCTCAGACGCTGGTCGAACCGAAGTTTCGGGCTTGATCCCGGCTGCCGCAGCGATTCGTATGTCCATTTCCCGCAGTCGTGGCGTTTCATATGTCAATTTAGCTTGTCCTTGATCGACATAGGTTCTATAAAATGCGAACACCTGTGCCACATACCCGCATACCGTGGGCCGAGCACTACGGGAACGAGCTATACACATGATTGCAGTATCGTTAATCGTGACGTACATGACGGGTATAATGTATACTGTCACGCGATTAGACGGCAAGGTAAAGCTTCATAATGGTCGCGCATCTCAGAAGGGAGCCAGTCCATAATTCTCTGTCATCTTCTCTGCACCCGTCCCCACGCGCCAACATCAAGTGGCAATACCTTATTAGTGATGTAAAGATCAGTCATTCATGTTCTTCATATATTCCTAGCCTACCACCCAAATGTTGGTTGGAGTATGCCATTGAACGAGACAACCAGGAAAGCACCGAGACGTAGATAGATAGATAGATAGATAGATAGATAGATAGATAGATAGATAGATAGATAGATAGATAGATAGATAGATAGATAGATAGATAGATAGATAGATAGATAGATAGATAGATACTGAAAATTTGGTGAGCAGACAAATGGCGTGGTTTAAATAGGAGAACGACATATGGTTTATCGCAACTTGCGAGTGAAATGTAGATATAGCAAGCAGACGGACACAGACAAACGGGGTGTAACAACTGAGGACAAGCCTACGAGCAGTAGTAATGGAACCCCGGTCCCCGAGTTGCCAAGCAAGAACTGTACCACTCATGCACGGGCGATCTTCCAACGCGGTATCTATCGGAAACAAACCCATCTCATCAGCAGCTGTGACAGCGCTTGTCTAACGTCAGCTTTGCTCGACCCCGTTTAGATGCTCCAACAAATGACGTTTATTATTAAACATACGTCCGCGCACTCACGTGAGTACCGCCCCGCCACGGTGGTCTAGTGGCTATGGTACTTGGCTGCTGATCCGAGAGTCGCGGGATCGAATCCCGGCTGTGGCGGCTGCATTTTGATGGGGGCGAAATGTTGAGGCCCGTGTGCTGTGCGATGTCAGTGCACGTTAAAGAACCCCAGGTGGTCAAAATTTCCGGAGCCCTCCACTACGGCGTCTCTCATAATCAGAGCTGGTTTTGGGACGTTAAACCCCACATAACATCACGTGAGTGCCGACGTTAAGTCGCCCATGAGCTAACCTTTAGTCGCCACAGTTCTGTCCGACGTGCCTGGTAAACCCACGTAACGCGCACAACTACTCGATATGCACAAGTACATTGATCCTACTGTTAACGCTTGGCTTAATGCCAAGCGATTCGGCATAAGCAATTTCTTCGTTGACTGCTTCCCATGACATCGATTGCCACAACACGTGGCATCTGCTAGATTTGCTCAGTTTTTTGTTCCTTAAAGGGGTCCTGAGGCACCTCTCGGACTTCGCGAAAAAACACGTTCTATGACAGTGTAGGCTGCAATAAACAGCTCACCCAAATTCTACAGTCGTGCGCGAAGCGTAGAGTTAACAGGGCAAGCACAAAGTTGTCCCTTACCCAGGAGCTCTCGCTTCAAAAAAAGGCCGGTTCTCACTCTTTTTTAATATGCTTTATGACGAAATGGAGCAGATTGCTGCTATTGGCTGGTAGCCGGCATAAATTAAGAGCGATGTTTCAATCATGTTTGAATCAAATGAACTTGGTTATGCTGTCACTGTGTATAATATTTTTTGCAAGTAAACAGACAAGATGAAGTAAACAACAAATCTATCAACTTCGTTTAAAGTTTTGATGTGAATGACGCATTTCCGGTGGAAGAAAACTGTCGTCTGCACTACTCGGCGCGCTCGCGCGTCTTTTTGGCACTGTGGAGTTGGTGCTTCGTTTGTTTGAATCCCGTAAGTTTCGTCAATAATAAAGAAAAATAACGTTCACGTATGTACCACAAGCACGCGCTCATGCACCTAGGTTGTTGAAGTTGCGGTTCCTTTTTGACGCCGCGCCCTTTGTAACGCCGCGGCACTATCGCGAACTTTCACTCGAAGGCAGCACACAAAGCCCGTTTCCCACGATCAGATGCAGCGGAAGCGACGTTCAACGTTTAAGGAAACGTATTATCTGTCCTAACCAATTAACCTTTGGTTGCCGCTGGGAGATTCTGCTTGCGTGATAAGATGCACCTGTGCTGTGGACTTTCACCGACGGGATATATCCTCTCGGAGTTGGCGCGCAGCCACTGCAGTGGTTTTTCGGCTGCTTCTGTGCGATCCACTCTTCAGTTTCGGCCACGCTTAAACAGCTATGCCGGAGCTGGCTGTCGGTTTTTGCGGATGGGCTCAATCTGGCGAATGTGAAACTCTGCACCGCAGTCGGCGTCATCAAGCGAGCGCGCACTGCGCGCACAGCTAACACCAGGGAGTAACGAGCAAAGAACAAACGGTACCCTGCGCTGCCGTCGGCTGCAAAGTCAGCGACAGGAAAGGCATGAAGTCCCGATATACGCTGCCTCGCGATAACGCCTTGCGGTGTGCATGGCTGCAGCGTATTGGCCTTCCACGCACGGAGAAGCGAAACGACCTACACTTTTGCGGCAGACACTTCGCCGTGGTGCCTCCCTTCACGATCCCGAACTGGCCCAGGGTGAAGGAATCAGTTGGACACGTTTTCATCTGGAGCCAAATGCCCTGCCTACGTTGTTTCTTCCTGGCATACAGGCAAGTGAAAAGTGCACACTTAACGTTCTTTATTTGTTGCTAACTTTTGTAGCAGTGCGATGGAACACTCGCCGGTTAAGCGCAGGAGAAAGTACTGTATATAATATTTTACGTAGTCGGGGATACAAATTTTGTTGCATGGATGGTGTAATCAGCATTCAAATCTGTAGCATGTATGTATTTATCGCTTACAACACAACACCGTACGTAACAGTAGCTCAGTAGAAGTGACTCTTCTAGGTATTCGTTTTGAGAGCTTACCAATCGTTCAGTGAGGCAGAAAGCCAAATTTTGCTTCAGTTTCATTTATATAAGGCGCAATACTATTCGCATAAACGTACCAATGTTTGATCTGTTAAGGAGCAATATGAGCCGAGTAAACCTCAGAAAATGTTGCAGCTCTGTGAAAAGGTCAATGCTGGTGCGTGCAAGCACAACAAGCATGAATTGATAGCAAATACCAAATATGCATTCTTAAACAAAGTGACAAAAAGCAAATTGGCATTCAATGCTTTATTTTTGTCAAGCACTAAGAAAACAGAAGTAAAACTGTACCACGTTATTGTGGCCAATGACATGTTTTCAATTAAACTGACTGCAATGTACACTACTGCAGGCTTTATGTTTCAGTGAATGAACTCACTTTTTATTTACGTGTTACATAATGTTTTTAATGATTCACTAATTTGAAAATTGTACTATTGCATTAATCAGCCAGCTGGATTACATGGCAGGCCATAGAACCTGTAGGATGTAACACACGTAGTGTTGCCATTCAAACAACATGCTTAGACTAGTTCACAGTCTGTTCTACTGCTTCATATCAATGTAAACATGCTCTGGGTGGTCCAATACAGGCATGTTGGTCAGTAAGCACAACTGCAGGTGTGTGCATGTGGGTGTTTATATGTGTGCATGTAGTGTACATACAGAGTGTCAAGATTTCGGGGAACAGGGAGCAGTTGAAGACCCTGTCTACACATACACGTTCACTTTGTCTCTAAATTGTCATATAGTACCTAAACAATCAGTCGTTGGAGGCAAATACCTGAGTGTAGCAGATTGGCATCCTAAACACACAAGCACTATTTCACATTTAGGCATTTATGGCAACGTGAAGTGACATTCAATTAGCACGATCAGTGGTCTAATATGATAGTGATACATATTTTCATATCCCAGTGATCCAGTGCACGAAGAACATAATCGCTACTTCACCAGAACAGCCCCATCTTGTGACACACAGGCTGGAGGTTCACAGGGTCTGAGTAGGTGCACAGAAACTATAATGCCCTTCTACCTAAAACACTTGATTCACAGTCTCAGCATGGAACTGGGTCCAGCAAAGTGCATTCATCTGCAGCTGGCATGGAAGTGTCATGTCAAGTAAGCACCAGATGTCCTCAAGTTTTCTGTGATCCTGTGCTAAAAATGACTTAAAGCTCTATGCAGCTCTTAGTTCAAAGTGCATTAACTTTGCAGGTTCATATCTGTAGATGCAGCTGTCCTCCTGCTGTGTGCAATGTTGGCACTCAGACAGCCATCATGAACAAGTTGCTACAGAGACCCCATATAAGGAGGCAGTGACACCACGCAAAAGCATCACTTGAGCAAGCTACAACTTTTGCATGAGACAACCTTTAGCACAGCAAAGTTGAAATTTGGTAGTTTTTAAATCGTACAGGTACCAGCTTTAGCTGTTTTGAGTGGCACAAAGGCCAGTGCACTCCTACCACAATGCCTGTACACCTGTGTAAACACATCAGTTACCAAAATAAGTGAAAAACAGTGGTGTAAAAAGCAAAACACAACCAACAATGTGAAAGTGTGTTATTAATCCGATGGCAAATTCTTTGTTCAACATAGCAAAAATGGATGCTCTGTAGTTTTTCAAAACATTATGTGGGAAATTTTGCAGCCTCAAAGGCCATCCTCAGTGCCTACACATGTAAAGAAGCAGGTGTGGAAACTGACACATGTGCACATCTGGACGCATCAAGTCAGTGTGAAGCAGTGGGTGCCCCATCACCAACGTGGAGGTTTCAGCCAGCACGCGGTTCAACACCATTCCCAGATGCAGAGGAAGACGCAGACGCTGCAGAGCTTCCATCTGTCATTCCTGAGGTGGAAACAAGCAGCCAGTATTCCTTTGATGAGAGCTTTGCGAGGTGAATCACAGGCCATAGTACAATAATTAACATCACCCAGCAGTGTGAATGACGCAAACATGGTGAACAACACTGCAGCATAATGTTAGGCTCCAGTTTGGCACCTGCAAACAAATAACATGGCACAAAGTGAGGAATTTCTCTCATTGCCTTTTGCATAGCATTATTCAATGCACCACAGAAGCCAGTGCTTTTCAGACAAGTTATTTCGCTTTGGCATGGAAATCGAAAATTGGAATGTGAGGCCGTAAAGCTATATAATGAAACACGAGGTGCAGAATTTTACTTCTTACCCAGCAGTTTCCCTAAATGTCTTGAGCATTGAGCATACTGCTTGCTTATCTGATAACTCCATGACCGAGATGTTTGTATCCACCTTTGAGTTTTCGAGCAGTGCCAACTATTACAATGTTGACGTGTTTTTAAACCATTTTTTATGCAATTGTTAATCATTGTATACTTATTACATTCGAACCAAGTGTGTAAAGTACCATCCCAAAAATCCTTGGTACATGCGTCAGATTATACACTTTCGTAATTTGTCACTTTGTTGTATCAGGCACCTGCATGAACAACCCAATGCTTAATTCAATAATCCTTTGCTATCATTCATAAAAACAAGCCATCAAAGTTCTGGAAAGCCGTCAGCCCACCAAGTCGGAGCTGTTTTAGGGGCGAAGCTCCTTAAAGCGGCACCCGTTCGTCCCTCGTCGTAGTCGTAGTCGTAGTGCGTAACCAGTCTTACGCTTTGACCTCCAAGGTGGTGCCGGTGGGAGATTTCTCCTGTGCGTTGTTGAACAATAAAAAAAAATTCGCAGCGTGCGCGTTAACTAAAAGCCGAATTCTTCTGTCTCTCATTCCCCATTAGCAGCCATTGGCATGTTCCAGTAGGAAACGTTAGTAGAAGTAGAAGTGTTAAAAGCCGAATTCTGCTGTCTCTCATTCCCAGTAGCAGCCATTGTTTACCTCCAAGGTAGTGCCTGGTGAGATTTCTCCTGTGCGTGATTAAACAATAAAAATTTTGTTCAAAACGCCGTTGATTGATGAAATAAACCAACGAAAGACGCCAGATGTTTTCTAAAAGCAAAACGAAAAGACGCCAGATGTTTCTAAAGCAAAACGAAAAGACGCCAGCTGCTTAACGAAAGACGCCAGATGTTTCTAAAGCAAAACGAAAAGACGCCACCTGCTTAACGAAAGACGCCAGATGTTTCTAAAGCAAAACGAAAAGACGCCAGCTGCTTAACGAAAGACGCCAGGTAAAGCAATGGTTTTCATCTGCAACCAGTGCAAGAACCACTTAGCTTACATTTCACCGACCACAAAGCGGTCATAATGAAAGGACAACGGAAACCAGCAATAAAAGTTTGATAAAACATTTAATCAATCGTTTCACGTCATTTTTATCGGGCGAATTAACGGAAGAAATTTCACGGTTTAACCGATGATTACTTCCAGGAGCTTCGCCCAATCTCATCATCATTCACCTCGTCGATCTGCCGTCAATTTTTTTTCTTCATTTGTTTTTTTTTTGATAAGTCATGCTTGGATAATCTCAGTGTTACCAAAGCATTTAATGACCACTTTAAATCTGCATTGATTTCTGATGATGGATGCACTCACTCATTTTCCACTAATTCTTCATCATCACATTGGCATATTATGCTAATCACTACAGCTGGCATATGTAACCTTATACTCAAAATTGATACAGTGAAAAGTTTAGGGCTGGACAAAACACAATGTGTTTCTGAGACTGCATGCTGAATGCAGCTCAATATTCATAATATTTTCAGTCTGCTCAGAGGGAAAGAGATAATTTATTGGAAGGCACAGAGGTTGGCCTTAGTGCACTCTGGCCTGCTTAGGTAGAAAATCTGCACAGGTAGAAAATGAAAAAAGGAGAAGAGGGGGCAAAGAATGATGGTAGGGACAGGAAGATGTGATGTGTGCGCACATTCACCACACACAGTGCCTTCAGTGCCTTTTATAAAGTCTATTATTTAGTCTGCTATTCTTGAACAAACCAAGTACTGCCTTTCCATTAGATGGACACAGCACACTCGAAGCCATCAAGTCAAAACCAATTTTTGCAAGAACTGCAACTTTCAAACACAAATTTCCCATTGAGCATTTCTGACTGTAACTTTCTTCCTAAGGCCCCTTTCCAGTCGTCTGGCTTTCTGAAACCTTTAGCATGACATTCCCATGAGTGAATTATGTGTGTGTACATTTTGGTTTCATTCGTTCAATGTTTGTTCACTACTACTTCTTGCGTTGCATTGTTCTTTCATGCGTTTCGAGGCCCCTGATGCAAGGGCCAAGAATGTTGCTGTGTACTATCATTAAATAAATAAAGAAACCTTTAAATTGATATTGTAACCTAGTTGTTGACATTCTTTGACGGTGCAATTTCTATACTACTTGCGCCTGTCTCTCGAAACACTTTTTAGGCCCTGATGGAATTGAGGGAAGTAAACCGAACTGCACTTGGTCATGTCGTTACAGTCTCATTCTTCACACCAGCACAGTGCTACACAAAATCAGAAAGCATCACAAAAAAAAATACACTCAAGGAGAGACTCCTTAGCACTTCAACAGTGAGTGTTGAAAGCCAACTGCATGCACAAGCCGTAATTCTTTTATGAGTTGAGCAGACTATTAAAATGCTTTCTTGTGACTTGTGTAAAGGTAGCTGCACTTACTTTTGCATGGGGTACTCGAAGCCTACATAAGTGGCTGACAGGAGCTCGTTCCTAATCCTGGCAACCATGCAAGCAGGCAGTACAACTCTACTGTACCTGCGAAGCCTTTTCCAAGTCCACGTCGTGAACATCCTGCATGCCACAAATCGATATGTTCTGTAAGCAAGAAGAAAGCATGTGAAGGCCACATTAACTGTATGCTTTGCAAGTGCATGTATACTTGCGCATTTCTCGCTCGACTTTAGTGCCACTTTGTGTCACCTCCCAGTATACTGCTTCGAAGACGGCCGGGTTTAAACACACACTTGCAAAGTGAGAGTGGCGGGTTACGCACTCACGTTGGAGATATCCCGGCAGGATACGTTCTCCAGCGCATTTTCGGTTGCCACGCAGTGCCCACAGGTAAACCTGCATGCGTAATCACGCAGGAAGATATTTCTTCAAGGCAAGCAATTTAGCAAGCTCGCTTTTTTTATGCTGTTACGGCCCCCCTATCTACTAGCTTTGCGAGATGGTCGCGCGAATCAGCTAGTACACAGTTAGGAAGCTAGAATGACATGGCTGCTCTGATCAGCTGTGCGCATCACTTTGGAATAACGCTCCGACGGTGCTTGCTTCATTTTAAGTTATCACAATCACACAACACTGCCGTTCAGCGCTGCTGCGCCGTACAATTAAAGTATAGCGATCTCACACGAGTCTTCCTGCAGCTAGCACACGATGAACTTTCGCCGAAAAGCATGAAAGCAGGTTGCGATCGAGCCCACTCTAGATAGTCTATGACACAGTAACCTTTTGTTGCGATTTGGCTCGACCCGCATAGAATGCATGCCTCTTGGTCGCGATCGGAGGCTTGTTATCACAGTTGCAGGCGTACGTTTACAGCCAATTAGAGAAAAGCTTGAATCACTATTGCACGCGGAAGAATGCAGTTTTAAAGAATGAAAGCTTTATATTTGCAATTCTAACAGCATAACAGACAAATTGAAATGCTCCTTTGGGCCGGTCATGGTGCGGAAGAAATCACCCAAACTAATCTGGATCGTCGGGCAACGCAGATTTCAGTCAAGATCGGGCTCTGTCGCGATAGATGCTGGCTTTCCGAGTGTGGTCTGGAGAAGCGGACATGATTGTAACTGAACGTTCGTGGTAATTATTACAAATGCTGCAATTCACGCGAAAAAATTAGTCATACATGGGAGCTGTGAACAAATATTGATGCGCGGTAAAGGAAATGTGCAGTGCTCTAAGCTTTCACGTTCCAATTCATATCATCGCCGCCGCGTTACGAAGGTCCTGGGAGTTCTGGCTCATCCGGTGCTCGAGTTTTGCGTTTTCTTGGTGTGTCGCCGTAAGGGTCGAAGCCAATCGCTTCAGTCACACGTTCGATCCGAGCTCGCAGCGCAGGATTCATCGCTCACTGTTTTGCCCGGTGGTGACGTACGAGCAAGATCGAAAGTAAGTAGCGCACGGAGGACGCAAGCGCGCGTGTTTCCGTGCTCGCGCCCGTGTGATGAAGGGAAACAAACAGCGGGTCGGGGCTCAGAAACAATGCAGTAGGATGTAGAAAGATCGCGCGTGGTCGGGGCGCGAACCGAGCAGGCGACCGGAAATGTGAGTTGCCAACACCACTGGGCAGCCCCGCCAAGTAGGGCGGAAAGAGAACAACACAACATTGAATCCCGGTGACGTTAGGCGGTGGGCAGGACACCTCCTCTGGCGCCGCACGCCACAGCCATAATCAGTCGGCTCCGCCGAGCTGAGACGCAGTGTGAAAGGGAGATTTTCCGATCGCAATATCTTTCCTCCTATCGCTTATTTTCGGAAAACTCTTTCGGATGTGTATTTCTGAGTAGCCTTCAATACACACCAGCTGTTTTCAAAACCAAGCGCGAGGGGTGCTTCAGGACCCCTTTAAATATGGTGCATGTACGCTAATTATCATCAGTTTTATGTGCCAGAAACGAAGCATTACGGACGCTCCTATGCAGAAAATCTATTGCGTTGAAGCGTGCATAGGAGAACTGGAGATGTTGGAGAACCTGCTGATTATATTGTTTGAGCTAAATCTGCATGTGATTGTTTCCTATTCCTAACGTATTTATTTCTTTGTCTTCTAATAGCATTCAGCTGGGATGGTTGGACCCAAATGTAACAGAAATTCTCGGACGGGCTCCCGGCGATCCCATCCCGATAATACTGGCCAATTACGACAATGTAAGTGTTAAGTATAAGGGTAAGAATGTGCTCATATGCCTGTAGTACTCATAATTAACTGACAGCTCATATTCAGAGCATTCCAGTTTTTACAGTTTAGGCCAAATAATTCTGAATTCCCCTTATCCGAGATTTAATTATTGGCGTTTTTTTTCTTTCCTTTTTTTTTGTCGCCACATCCTTTTTCTTCGGCAATAGTTGCAGTACTATGGCGTCCTGACAATTGGCACCCCACCGCAATCTTTCAAGCTTCTCATGGACACCGGCTCCAGTAACTTCTGGGTGCCGTCAATTAATTGCGATGGGAGCATGGCCTGCCGTGAGTAACCTATGTCCGCAATTAGTTTTCTTGACCTTTTTGTCTGGCACGCCTAAAAAATTTCATAACTCTGTCTTACATTCACTCGATTGCAGGTGACCACGCAAAGTACGACAGCAGCAAGTCCAGCACCTACACCAAAAGCGGGAGGTACATACGGATCCGCTACAGCGGCGGCGTGGTACGCGGTGTCACGAGCATTGACAATGTGGGCGTCGGACCTGCCACCGTGACGCAGTACAAGTTTGCCGAGATGGATCACGCGGACGGTAAACTGTTCAGGAACGCCAAGTACGACGGCATCTTCGGTCTGGCCTTCCCCAGCATCTCCCAGAACAACCAGTTGCCGCTGTTCGACGCCATGGTGAAGCAGGGCGTGGTGCGTCAGGCCGTGTTCTCGCTCTACCTGAGCAAGCAGCCTAGCGAGCAAAATGGTGGAGAGATCTACTTCGGGGGCATCAACGCGCAACGTTATAGGGTGACCTTCATTACGTAGCCGTCAACCAGCCCGGTCACTGGCAGATCATCATGGACAAGTGAGCCCACTCGTTTACTCCATCTCAACACTTGGCTTATAAAGAAGTGAATGGGTAGATTAAGGTTCATGTCGCCGACAGTGATCAGTATATGAATTAAACTCACCTTTCTTAGCTTCCAAAACCTTTTGCACAAAGCTGGCTTATCATCATAAAAACTAGCCATAAAGTATAAGTTTTGCTTTTCGAGCATGTCCCTTCCTACATCAAACAGCCGGTTTATGCAATGTATTCATGTGAATGAAAATTACAAAGCTGCCATGACAGCATTAGGTATAGAGAAGAAACGCGGATCAAACTTTCGTCCAGGACATCTTTTGCTGCAAGTTAACTCAAGAAAGGATGACACTTCGACGCCGTCGTTTTTGTAGCTGTTCTCTCTCTCTCTCTCTCTCCTTGCGTGCGTGCGTACGCCTTTTTCAGAACATATACTATAGTGGTGAATAATAGTGGTGGCACAAACTAGGTTTTTTCATGATATATAGTAGAGCATGCACAGAGGCACGGGTTTAGTTCTAATGAATGCCTCGGTCGAATTTAATTACTTCTGTGTCCTGTCTGCGGAATTTCTATTGTTCATTCTTCCTATCATTTACAGCATCGATGTCAAAGGCACGAAGCTCTGTGTCGGTGGCTGCAATGCTGTGGTTGATTCGGGAACATCGTTCCTCAGTGGACCCAGAGCTGAAGTGGAAACTCTTAACAGGGTCATTGGTGCTACCAAAACAAGCGCCGGATACGTACGTACGCTGCATAAATTGTGCCTTGTTGACGTGAATGTTTACACCTCCCATACACCGATGTTCTAAATGGCAATCTTCGCTCCATTCCTTGCGAAACAAGGCGTTATTTAACAGCCGAGCTGTTTTTTGTCGAGTCAGCGCCGTCTGTTAATGTTTATATTGCACAGCGGTGTGCACAACAGCGGCACTGCAAGTCACACTTCCACCTATAATGCATCCACTTTATCTTATAGCCACTAACGCGGGTTATTGCCACCGCAATACAAACCGCTAAGTATGAAGCATAATGTTATATCAATATTCACGCCTCGCTCACTTAAAATATACCCGTGTCATTTTAATGCCACTAAAGAGGGCCAAATATTTGCTGAGGTGGCACGTTGGCACGATTATTATACAAGAGACAGCTGTCCATGCCCCCTGCCAACCAAAGCTGTTTATCCTTGTCCCCCCTGCAATCAGATGACGGCCTACAGGAAGCGATCATCAAGTCTCCGAGACAATGTAGCTGCTTATTCACAATGAGCTGTTAAGAGGAAGGTACACTGTAGGAGCGAGCTCACGTTAACTTGATTACTGAATGTGCATGATACGCAAAAATTCCTCCATTAGAGAGCACTTAAACAGATAAACGTTGCCGAATTGAAACGGAAACCTAATTTTACCAACTACTGGAAAGGATGAACAGATAGCTGAAAACGATGAAAAACTGGGACTGTTGCTGGCGGTAACGTTTCGACAAATGGGCTTGTGTCGGACAGGGTCCGCTTGGGAAGGTGCACTTGTCGAAACGTTGCCTCTAGCGACATTCCCTGTTTTTCGGCATGTTCAATAACGATCTGTTCATCTCACGGCTACATTTTCCACTCGACATGTGTTTTTGTTTGAACTACTGGAAACACGTTAAGCCAGCACCTAAGGCATATATTTTTTAAAAATCGCCGAAGATTGACAAACTAAAAATTGACAAACTAAACATAATTGAAACAGACCTTACAACTTCGTAACTCCACTCGAGAAACAAATTCTACAATTGAAAAATTCAATTTGTCAGCAGTTCTAGGGTACACAAATGGATTACATTGGAGCCTAATTACGTGCACCGGTTAGACGTGTAAGTGAGGGGACGCCTTTTTTTTTTTTTTTTTTTGAGGAGCATACAGACCACCATTGACAGTGATATTCAATGCGTCGTACTGTGTTTAGACCATACGTGAGCCCACGACGCATATGTCTTGCGCTCGCTTGATGCCGTTGGTTAATGTTTAGTTTTCAGGGACGCAAACTTCACGCTTCGTAGTTTCTTTTGCTTTGTTTCCATATTAAAATACGTTGGTCAGCTAAACAAAACGCGCTCACAATAGCGTATTACCTTTATATTTTAGTTCCATCACAATAAACAAAACTTATCTAAGCGACAGTGAACAACTTCCGGTTCACGTGACTTCATATGGGAACTTGAAGTGAATCTGGGGTTTAATTCGCAGCTCCAGGTCAAATCACTCTAACTGCGCGTTATAAGCAACTACAAATGATATCGACGTAAGCAAGGATTCTTGATGAAAATCAAGCCCCGCGAATAGTGTCGAACCTAGGATCTTCCCATCTGAAAGATGACGCCCGCTCGCCAAATGCACCCGTGTCATCGAAGCGCGAGTGCTAAAAGCAGCAGTGATTTACTTTCACAGAGAAAACATTGATCACTATAATCAGTTACATTTTGACAGAGGCAATTTAAATCGACATCTTCGGTGCAACCTGTGAAGGTCTTCGACGAACACAGCTACTGTTGTCTTCAATCACTAGGCTGCGAGTTCTAGCGGTGCTTTCGCCAGAATGAGCTTCTTAGCAAAGTTCTCTGCAACTCAAAGCCAAGCGAAAGAAGGTAACAATTTGAACGTAGTGCGAGCTGAAATGTATCGCCTCACTTTGCCTCGACTGATGAGAATGAATCAAAGCAAAGAGTGATTTTGCGATTGCGACTCCGTGCGGTCGTGTGCGTATAAAGCTAATGCAAATGGCTTAGTCCTCCACAATTAAGCTTCATAGTTCTGCACCTTTATTTTTTGACGCTTGCAGTTTGAGGTCGACTGCAACGGCATCCCCAATTTGCCACCGATCACGTTCAATCTGAACGGCAAAGCTTTCCCGCTTCAAGGAGTAGACTATACGATTAAGGTAAGTGCGCACTGTTTATTTTTATTTCTCTCACCAACTACGTTTGTTGGGGCAAGTGTAGAAGCTCTAAGAGCAAAATAACATTGTACGTATTCTACCATGTCACTGTCCTGTACTTACATACATTTCCTGCTCCTTCCCCCCACAGATTCCGCTCACAACCGGCGGCTTTCAGTGTTTCACGCGCATGTCCGAGTCGGATGCATCCGGATCAAACCTATGGATCTTGGGCGCCGTGTTCACGCAGACTTACTACACAGTGTTCGACAGGAATCAGAACCGCGTCGGATTCGCCACTGCAGTCTAGAAAGGGATCTTCGCCGCCAGCGTGGACTAACGCGACGCTCTTACGGCCGAGCGAAACGATGGCCATTCACCTTGTGAGCTGAATAAAGCACGCTTACTGTTTCTGCGGGCTTCATTATTTCTCTTATCTTCATGCGTCTATCACGTTTTGCAAGCGATCTGAATTACAAGGTACTTACAAGCGCGAGAAGGGTAACGAAGGGTACTTACAAGCGCGAGGTACTTACAAGCGCGAGAAGGGTAACGTACACGATCAAGTGCTGGCTTTCAATTTAGATTTCAATCGGAAAAAAATTTCTCCGCCCTACGCCTCTGTAAAGATGGTCGATCAGCGAAGCTGAGATGTGCCACCCCGTTGTTCATTCCTAGGTTTCCTAATGGGGATACACAGGCAAGATTGGCGTGGGTTTATCACAGTTTTATTTGAAGAGCGGTACATTGCGCTTTGCATAATCACCATCATGTAGAAGCGGGCTCAGCACTAGTTTGAGCGCAAGAGAAGAAATAAAAGCGCGCGCTCTTCTTTCATATATATTTCCTACGCGCTCACGGACAGCCCCATTTTCCACCTCGAGCCAAACCCAGCTTCGCTGTGAAACATCTCTATGTAAAGAGAGCATCGGATCTGAACATAGTATCACGGAAGAGGGGGACGTGTTCGCACGCCATACCGACGTTGTACATACCATGCCACGTTATTCATTTAGTTCCAAGATATGCCATTTCTTTTTCGTGCTATACCACAGAGGCCTCACTGACGCGAATTTGCGACTGCTTACAGATTTGCACGGCCACTCACGCGCTCTTTGCTCTTATATTTAAATAATAAGCTGATGTGACGCCAAAGACGTGTACAACTACACTGCTGAGAATGTACCGATAACCGTGTGTGTGGCTATTTGCTGAAGTTCATATGCACAAGTTTATTGTTTTCTTAGGGTAGTCCATAACAGATGAAACTATCCAGGAAAAGCAATCATAGGGCAAGTTACCAGTAAAAAGTAACTGCGTTACAGTTAAGGTTACCTAAGCCAGAAATGTAACTGCTACATTTGCTGAGTTTTTAAAAGTAACTTGTTACAGTTACAGTTACTGTTAAAAAGTAGCGTCGTTACTTTTCTGTTACTTTACAAGACTAAGCATTACGTCGCAAACCAAATTATATTTTTTTTTAACAGAGAGGTATGACGGCATACGGTTAGTCAAAATTGCTCGTGCAAAATTTCCGACAGAAGGAACGGACACTCAAAAGCCCAACACCAGCAATCGTTCTGTACGATTTATTTTGCTATAACAACTATTTCTTGATTGCTGTAACCTTCTTCTTATTTGTCGGTAATTTATTTGCAAAAGTCATTGGGACAGTCTGGTTGGTGCCACAAAAGACTGCTGCAAGCTCGTAAATGAAATTAGAGCTCATCCTGAGACGTGACGCAGAGGATAGGCCCCATCGAGCCAAATTGCTGCTGCCATTTCGAGAAGTGCTTTTTGAAAGTACCGCTGCTTTGAGAACTGAACGTCTGCAGGCATTTCAAAGCGTCTCTTTCTAGATGGTTTCCACGTGGGTGGTCATGAAGAAATGGCTAGCCACACGAAAAAAAAATAATAGCCATGCTCCACCGGCCCCTGAACACCGGACCCTTCACAGTTAAATTCATCCTAATTATTCGATTCTTGTTGGCATTTCATAGTACTTCTGACTCTTTCAATTTCTCACATCTTGGTCAATCCTCCAGGGTGGGTATGTGCCAGAACTGAGGACAACAACAACAACAACTCTGAACAAGAGCGTCTTTCGTCACCCAGGCCGATCATATTGCCGTGTCGTGCACCCTTCTCTACATGGGGACGGGAGGAAGCCTTCGGCGCACTTTTGGGCCGTCGACCGGTGGTGCTTTGCTTGACTTCGTAGAAAAAAACTCTTCATTTTCCCCCTCTAAACACGTCAGCCGCTTTCCGAAAGAAAAAAAAAAGAAGCGAGGAGATGTCCGTGTCCTGCACAGCATCGCGGTACAAGCGATAGATCGTAAAAGTATTCCACTAGTGAGATACTACACATTTTGCAAATATATCTCGATACGGAGATACAGATAATGCAGAGTATTTACGAGCAACATCGCGATATTCTTGTATCGCGATACTGCGCAGCCGAGCTATTAAGGAGCGTTGCTGCTGGATATTTTGTTTTAAAATAAGGAAGTAACTGTAACAGTATTTCCAGTTACAGTTACTGTGCAAAAAATAACAGTGTTACAGTTACAAGTTCCTCTAAATTAAAAGTAACTAGGTACAGTTATAAGTTACTGAATATAGTAACTGGTTACCGGTAACGCGTTACTAGTAACTATAGTTACTGCCCAAGACTGAGGAAAGAGGTCCCACTTTTAAAAGGTGTAGCGGGACTTCTTGTTATTAATTACATAACAAAACTAAATATGCGTTAGTTGAAAATAAGAAATAAACAAAACTTACACAATGCTTACAATAGTAAAGAAACATGTGGTAGCGCAACACTTCTTCCCATAACAAAGAAATAAAACATGTTTTAATGGCCTCTGGTGTAGGTGAAGATTTTGCGTGATCTGGTCGATTACTCCATATTTTCACACAAGCAAAACCATAACTTGGTTTTGCGTAGTTGCCGCGTGACTTAGGAAATAGAATATTATTTTGTGAGGAGAACACAGTAGTTTTGAATTAGCAAGGCTGTTTCGACCAATGGCATAAACTGATCGTGTGCTCTCAAGCATGCGTTAAATGACGATGCCGTGACTGTACAAGATGAGCTCATACAAGGTGTACGAGCGGGATTTGCGGAAAAATAAATCAGCTATTGAAAGTTAGCGCTGTGGTGTGTCAGGCGTGCCTACCTGTGTCCGTGTTTGTTCAGCGTGCGCTACCATCAAACTCAAAAGCTTATTTACTTTAAGAATATTTAACTCGGTGAAAATGGAAGTAACATGAGAGTCATAAGGAGCCCAAGTGATGACACGAACGGCGTTATTTTGGATGTGTTGGAAAGGGGCCATACGACACCGATATGTGAAAACCCCATGAAGTTATGCAATAATTTAAATGACTGAGCATGAAAGCCTGGTATGCTGTCAAAAGTGTGTGCGTTTGCAAGTAGTGCCTGGCCTTTGAGAGCATCCAGATTCCGTATGCCATTTTCGTTTTCAAGAAGTTGACGCGATTGTTAACTTTCAAAAATGAATCAAGTTCAATACCTAAAGAAGAGCATTTGTTAAATGGTGATGTGGGATAGGATCCTATGTACAGTGGAGAAATGTTAGACCGAGGTTTATTGTGCGAACTATTCACAATAAGTTTTGTTTTCTGAGAATTCATGAGCAACTACTTTTTTGAGACCAACAATTCATATTATTTATTTCGTTGTTCAATCTCCTTCTCAGTGTATTTACATCTTTATCGTGAGTGTAGACAGTATCATCCGTGTACAGAAGACATTCCGTGAAAGTGAGGTAGCTTGGAAAATTATTCATATATGTGAGGAATAGGCAGCTTGGAAAATCATGAATACATGTAAGGAATAGAGGTGCCTGAGTACAGACCCACGTGTAACATCAGTGTTAATTATTTTTGTTCTATACAGTACTTCTGAAATGCAAACCTGCTGCTGCCTATCACGTAGGCAATTGCGCAGAAGCTCCAAAGGTGGACCTGTTGCCATAAGCGTAGACTTTAGAAGAGAGAACGCTGTGATTAAGGGAGTGGAAAGCTTTTGAGTTATTGATAAAAACAGATTATATGAACATGCCCTGATCCCTTCTTACTTTGATGTTGTCAGTGTGAATACAGCTAAGATAATGTAATATACGGGACGAAAACAAAATCGCCGTGGCATTAATAACTTCTACTATTCAAGTAATTAAAAAGGCGTTGTTCAACTAGTTTTTCCACAACTTCATACTAAAACACGGCAAGATTGCTTGTAGTTTACTACTGAAATGGCGTATCCTTTGTAATACACCGAAACTCTTTTCTTTCAAAATTAAATTGACAGTGTGACTAAAGGCGTCGCTTAAATTGTGAACAATTTCCTTGATATGATGGAAGCATATGGAATCTAAACCATCACTACAATTTTTGAGATTCGCGATCGTAGCACGAACTTCATTTGAAGCGTGATAGGCGAGTGCCATTTTCGTCGGGAATATCGGGAACAGCAGCAAAAAAATGTGGGGCAGCTTTCGCTAGTGGTGCAAAACTGGACTAGGAGCGCAGCTTGTGGCCGACGTACCTTCTTCCGGCTTTCACAAGCTCACCTAGGTAAAGTGACTTGTGACGTGACTAGCTGTTAGCTTTGGTGGGGACATGTCACGTGACAAGCTGTGCTGTCATGTTACTTAATTTCGGTCATGTACGTGTCTAGGTTGAAAGTGGCTTTGCGGGCAATGTCCGATTGTGACGGCCTCCTCCTTTCCCCCTCACATTATTCTTCCTCACGCTCACCTCCCTGTCCCACCACTTATTGTAATATGCATGTAGTACATGCTATGATATACATCCTTGCCTTCGTCCTCACCCTCACTTCTCTTTTCCCATCCCCTTTCTATAGTATAGGAATCTATGCTATGCTATGAAACGCATAGCCTAGCATAGATTGGTAGCTGCGGGACGAGGGTATGAGCTGTTAAGATCGGTGTGCCCCCCCCCCCCATTACCGGCAGTAACCGGCGGATTCACTTTTCGGTGGAAAAAACCGTGGGGAACGCGTGCGGCCTGCGTTCCCACGGATGGCTACGACGTGGTCTCGGAAGAGACAACAGTGAGTTTTAGTATATCGGAAAGCAGCAAACGCAAAGATTTAGCGTAAGGTTAACGTTACCGTGGAACACACCGCGCATGCGCAGAACGTTAACGTGTACGATACCCTTACGTGCCTACGCTATTTTCGGAAGATATATTGTTCAACGCTAACGCTCGCAAAGGGACCCGTACGGCTGGCAAGATGGCGGCGTCAGTCGAAGTGCGACCACTCGCTTCAGATCTGTCGGGACATCGGCCTGCATTGTTAAGCTCATTCATTACCCGCTCATGTTCTTATTTGCCTTAGGTTTGGCTAATTAAGCTTCGCCAGCCGTCTATTGGTGACAATGTGTCGCCGTTTTCAAGATACGCTCTCAGTAAGCGGCACATAAGGCTTAAAATGTGAGTGCACTCGCTTTCACGGCCTTCGAGACTGCGCGTGCCGGCGTTCGAAATCTCAGAGGCCATGTCGCTTTGCTCACGTTTACGGTAGTCTCGTCGAGATGGCGGCACTGCCACCGGGGCTTTTTTTCTTTTTGTACATCGGCTATTTCAAGCTACAACCAATTAAATAAAGCCGAGACGAGTAGTGTGGTACAATACTGTACGTATAATGCTTTAAATGACAGTATTGTTTGGCGAAGTATTCCTTCAGTCACAAAGGCGACTTGGATAAGCCAGCCTTCGCAGGCACATGTAAAGGTGCGCACCCCCTGGGCACTGGAAAAATGTTGCAGAAGCTCCGGGGCACTGATGACTCACTCTTAGCTGCAGTAGAGTGCTGGGCACTCCTTTCGACAGAGTAAACGCCCGTCCCATATTTCACTCTCTTTTCAGGAGTGCTAGGCACTCTCTGTAGCACAGAGTGCGCGCACTCTCCGCACAGAGTGCACGCACTCTCTCGCACAGACTTCTGTCACTCTGGCTGAAGGGGAGTGAAGTAATGCTTCGCAGGAGTTCAAGCACTCTTTTCATGAAGGACGTAACGAAAAAAAAGAAAGAAAATGGTGCGGCGCCAAGCGTTCGATCGTACCATGCAACAGCGAATACGTCAAGAGAACGCGCGTAAACGAGAGATCGCATATATAAAACATGCATCCATGCACAACGCACACACAACACAACAACGTTAAGCATATAAACACCCATTGCGCAAAGCATTCAGAGTGTCTCCACTTTCCCTGTATTGCCAGTGAAAATAGCGGTGTTCTGTGTAATTAAGCACTAAATATAGACAGAATCCATGGAAACGCCTGGTAACCCTTCGGGATATTGAGTACACTACCTGTTCAAACGAAACAACATAAGATTCGACGTCGTTACGATTAGCGAATACCGTTATGATCAGCTGTTTTCTTCACGGCAACAGTGCCGAGCACACGTACGGTGCCATGCGGCGCGGCTGGTCCAGCGTAGCGGCAGCCACGCTCTCATTAATCGTCAAGGTGTAAAAGAAATCGTAGACAATGCTGATCCGGAAGCACGAATGAAAAAAAAAAAACAATACCTCACCCTGCCCAGTAAACGCCGAAAGCGAGCTGATTCGTGTAAGCACGGCACTTGTATCGCTCGTCGATACTACCGCTGAAGTAAACATTCTAACGCTAATTGACAGTACCGCACATCACAGGGGCACATCACAACACAGAAATCAAAGAAATCAAGGACATACAACACTACGAAAATAACCAGCAACAACATGGGAATCGAACCCGGGTATGCACGCACAGTAAGCGGACACACTACCAATCACGCCATCACACCACGCTCTGCCGGCGGCTTTATTCGCGGCCTTATATATCTACCGAATGTATTGCTACTCTACTTCTGAACCTAAGAGCTTCGAAGTTGATCGGTATGAGCATGTGTTTCCGTTCGGTCAATGCAGAACTTGCGAGGCGGTGAGAAAGCCACCGGCAAAGCACTGCGCTATGAATTATTCTTCATATCGTCGTGCCGTGCGGCAACCGCGTTATAAATCGGTGCTCAATTTCGTGCTACCCTACGCATCAGAGATGTTTCGATCGCTAAATGTAAGCAAACATCTGCGTAAAAGTAAGGTATCTCAGCGTGTCATACTCAAGTATGCGTATTCCATAGGCATGTGCTGTTCAGCAATTTTGATTAATGCTGCCGTGAGCCGCACGCGTCCACTGGCACCAGCGCGTTCCTAGCGGTTCAAAAACCACCCGCATTCGCATACAAAAGTTGCGTACGTCACTAGGTGCCCTACACCAACATATATAACTTATACGCGTGTGACCTACCGTGCGCTACACACACTGGCAGAGCGGCGTTCCCACATTGATTTGGCGATCAGCTGTTTGTGCAATTAGTATATACCTGCGCGCATTGCGCTGTTTGGTGCGACATGCTGTCGTCGTATGTGCTGTACTCAGCTACTAAATCTGGTCATCGGCGACAGCTATTACCTAAAACGAAATGGCTGCAAGGGAAAGTGAAGAACCGTGGTACTGCCGTTTCGCGCCAGACGTGTAGGGGGGGAAAAGATCTGGGCATAATCACCCCTATAGAGCAAGCGTGTAACCACCTCGGAGTGAACGTATACAGATGTGTGTTCAATTTTGCAGTGCACCTAAATGTGATGTTGGAAGCGTAGATGTGGAACGTTTTAAGGGCGAAGCTCCTTAAGGTCTGTGTCTGTCCGTCCGTTGTAGTAGCGCGTTACCTCTAGACGCGCTACTAGAGGGCGCGTGTGGGGGGCACCCTCGGCGCGTGCCTCCCGGCGCGCGAGCTCTCTCACTCTTCCATCTGCTGTCTTGTGAGAGAGAGAGAGACAGAGAGAGCGAAAGGCGCGCGTTGACTATGGAAACGCTCTTTCTTCCGATGAACGCGGTGCTCGGCTGCCACCCAAAATGCGCGGGTTCGATCCCGGCCGCGGCGGTCGCATTTTCGATGGAGGCGAAAATGCCAGAGGCCCGTGTACTGTGCGTTGTCAGTGCACGTTAAAGAACCCCAGGTGGTCAAAATTTCCGGAAGCCCACCACTACGGCCTTTCTCTCCTCTCTATCCCTCTCAATCCCTTTCCCCCTACCCCCACGGACGCTTAGCCAGTGCTCCCTACATGGGCTGCAGAAATTAAGCGTCCCTTCCTTAACCGAACCACGATCATCATCATCACGAACGCGCTACCAGCTCGCAAAGAAGGAGAACGCGCCCTCATCCGCGAGAGACAACGTTGGCGCAGGCAGCGTCTTCTAACGAGTTTCTTGATTGAAAAATACCGACTGCTCGCGCTGGAGAACCGTTCACCGGCCACCCATATATATATATATATATATATATATATATATATATATATATCCTTGACATTGACACACCTGAGGGGGGCCTGAAGTGTAGGCTTGACTATTATGTCCAGCCACGGAAACCACTTCGTAAAGTGGGGAGGGTATAAGGAAGGGGGCAGAGAGGGGGAACACAAAAAATAATAACAATAAAAAAGAAGGGGTGGACATGATGCCCGCATTTGACCCACGTCGTCTGCTCTTCCCCCACTCTTTGCTCTGTTTCTTTCAGGTTCTAGATCTTTCCTGTTCTTTCTTTTCTTATTCTTTCTTTTTTCATGTTTTTCTTCCTCCCTCTTTTATGAAAATCTCTCTCAGATAGGTATAAATAGAAGCGGAAATACAACCATAGGCATTCCTGATGAAGGCCGGTCTCCGGCTGAAACGTTGAATAAACGCTTTCCACATTTTTGCTGCCAATTCCGAGGGTCTACTACTCATCCCTGCCTTCACGCCTCCGGCCTATTCACCATCATGACTGCTATTATATATATATATATATATATATATATATATATATATATATATATATATAGGCACTGGATCTTGACTTGCAATGAAGTGCCGGCGGGAGATTTCACTTGTGCGTAGTTGAACCATAAGGATTCGTAGTGTGCGCGTTGACTAAATTAATCCGGAACTCGGCACGATCTACGATGAACCTCGGGAGCTTCGCCCACTCATCATCATTCACTCCGTGGATATGCTGTGAATTTTTCTATTCCCTCCTGCATGAACACCTGAGCATATCTGTCAGAAAATGCATCTTAATGAATCGGATGAACTTGCCTTCAGACCTCTGAGAGGAATTTCTGCAGAGTCATCCTTTGAACTTATGATTCTCCTTTGTGGTTCTATGTTTATTTCTCATAACAATAACGTATGTAAGCGGAAAGCTGCAACATGTAAAGGTTCCCACGGTTGCCCACTCCTAAGTGAAATATTCCCGGCTAATGTTGGCTCGGCGCCTGATGCGCTTCTGCAAACCTTTACTGTTAATGTTCTTTGCTCCACTGACGATTACATAGCTTTCTTTGGTAATGACGTCCATGACGCCAAGTCGGCTGATGTTCTTGAAAACTTGAGCAGAAAAATCCCGGCCTCAAATTTATTGATGATAGCATCAACCCTTTGCGTGAATTATCGGTGCAACGCGGCGCACCTTCCACTTAGTGATTATGACTAAATTTTGAATATTATGCGCAAGCGTAAATGCTGACCACTATATATGTGATGTTGCCGGTATGATGTTGCCATTGCTAATGCGGGGCCTGCAGCTTTGTCAAGCTATCATTCTGAGAGCATTTTCTGCCAGCTCCTATCATCATGTATGTGCGTGATGTCGATTATTATTATTATTATTATTATTATTATTATTATTATATTATTATTATTATTATTATTATTATTATTATTATTATTATTATTAACACGTCTCCTGGTTGTATTCACCAAAGTCGGTCATGTGTTTGCTGAAGTCTAGTTCAAGCCACTCAAAATTACTTAAAAATGCCGTTGCTCTGTTTTGTTTTTACTACACGCTAACGAAAACGTTTCCTGATTTGAAGGTTAACAGTTTTTCTGGTCAGGCGCAGAAATTAAGAGAAGCTGGCTTTCGAAAAGAAACGCCTTCTTCGGCTTGTGGGAAGCTAGACAAACAAGAAAAAATTGAGAATGGTTGTACTCAGTATGCACGCAAGATTATTTCCCTACGTCCATGGCTCCACTCACGGCCTTAGAAAATTGCCCTCTCGTTACGATGCTCTCAAGGGAACCACATCATCAGCTCCCATTACGTAGACACAGGAAGAACACTCGAAGACTTGGCGGCGGTACCAGGCCACCGAATAACAGCGAGCGCTCGTATTCCGGGCTCAGATCTTGGTCAGGATCCACGGTTTCCGGGACTAAGCAGGTTATTTTGTAAATCCACTCACCGCAGCATGTTCGTTTGGAGTGCCACGAACCCGGTTGTGTGGCCTCCAATCTCTTCTTAGGTCGTCCAGTCACAGAACACCGGTTGACAGCCGAACTGAAGAGACGCCGCGCGTTGATAGCGAGTGTGTTGTAAATTCTCTTGCGTGCAATGTTTCGTCATTTGGGAGCGGGCGCGGGGTTTCTATTTAGCCCAGCATTGCAAACGTCGTGGTAGCAGTAAAATGTGCAAGTGGCGTTGTTCAGGGGCTCTAAAGAATTTCTTTTTTAATTGGGCAGCTGGATTTAGGGAATCGGTGAGCGTCGGCAACGCGGAGAATGACGCATGCTCTGCCGAGTTAGTCCCATCCTGTTCATCCCGCTCCAGATGCTGCCATTTCTTCAATCCCCCCCCCCCCCCCCCCTCAGAAAAGCATTAACCGTAGAAATATGTCATTGAAAATACGTAGCACAGTTCCAGATATGCCCTGTTTACGTTTTTAGAACCTGGAGTGGCTTCTAGGATTCTAATAAAATAAAGAAATCGTGGAGTAATGTCATACTACAACAACGCATGCACGCAAAAACATGGATTGCAGTGCCGTCAGCAGGATTCGAAAAGAAAGCAATGTACGCATTTCTAGCAAAAATAAGCGAATACCATTATCTGATTTCGTACACCCCTCGAATGTCACTCTATTTTCGTCGTCCCGCTAGCGCTTGTCGAAATAGATTAGAGTGCGTTCCACTTTCGAAGTTGCCGACATCGGCCGTCTGAGAAAGATTAGATTGTTCATTGGTGACTATAGCAGACAATCATTGTTCTACGAAAACACACCTTAGAGCATTAAACTCAAGACATGCAGTGCGTAGATAGTCATTCGTATTTTTGTTCTCATGTATACCGGAGTGCTTGCCGAGGCCAATAAGCTAACCAAGACAAACGAAACATGGTTTCAGGCGGTTGCAGCCTAGAGGTTTCTGAAAGCCTTCCATAACCCTCTCATTGTCGCTTGTTCCATCCAGTTTGTGAAAATAACTTCAACCAAGCCGATATAAACGGCTGCATTGGTACAAATAAAGTTGCTTTGTCTTGTTGAAGAGAACTCGTAACGATGCGAGACGGCCTTCGTTCGTTTAGGATGTGTAATAATTTGTCTGTTGATACACCGTGAAAGAGCCGACTTTACCCTTGACGTCTTGCTATTCAATACAGAAAAGCCATATGAGAAGGCTATATCAAAATGCGAGTAGACATATGTCAGCAGACATATCATTTTTGTGCGCATTTTCCAATCTCCTACTTCGTGCATGTCAAACGATTATGAAACACAGCTCGCATTCCAAAGTTTTTCGAGTCTAGCTATGCTACACGGAGAACGAAACGCATCAAAAGCGCCTTTCATGCAGCCAGAAATACATATTCCATAACGATATATTCCTAACAGCATTAAAAATTTCAGCAACGTTCTCAAGGACTTGTAAAGGAATTTAACAAACCCGAAACAACCTTGAGCCAAAAATTTATTTCAAGGAAATTAACTGCATAGTCGATATACCATGGTTCGTCTATCTTTATTTATATTATGAATGCTGATCGTCGATGAATTCATTATATAACCTTAAGTACAAGTTTTTGACCTTAAAACGCACGGCTAAAGGCACCGTGTTTGTACAGTGAGTGGCCAAAGGACTACAAGAAAAAGCCGTTATCGACGTTCTGTCATTCCGCCATTGTCGACAGTACGTGCCCATTATTAGTTGTACAACACTTATTCAACTCCACACTCTCAGAATATTTCAAATTCAAGCGAAGCTTGTTATACGCGTCAGAATTTGGCGTCGGGATTGCTGACGCGAAAACTATCATCATCGTGAAAGCAGTGGCGTGCATTTCTTTCTTCTCCTGTGCCTCGAGTATTCTGAGTATACCTGAGCCATGTGAATCCCTCGCATCTTTTACCAAATAAAGCGAGAAACTAGGGAAAGAAAGAAAAAAAAGGAAATTGAAGCAGCTTCACTGAACTCACGTCGCGAAGAGTGGTCAAACAGCTCAGGTGGCATCACCTTGCCATCACCTCCTACGTCTTCTTATTCGCACTCTAGCTGTATGATCACTCTCACTCATGATACCTCTAATATAATATAGTTATCACTATCACGTAGCAGTGGACTGAGGGCAGTGATGTGGGCACTAGTTGGGTCAAGGGCGAGAGCGGGTCCGCTTTTCCCTTATGAGCAACCCGAGACTTGTGTTTCTGTCTTTACCTCTCTCTTTCTCGCTTATAGCAAGTTGTGTTACAATAGTCGGTACAGCTCAATCATATGGTTCCCATAAATGCATGCTCTGCAAGCACGGGATTATAACCCATACGAGAAATTACCGCGTTTATGTTTCAGCAACGCTAGTTCCTCGTGGTCTGTCGTGCAAAACACTGCCACTTCCTTTCTCAGACCACTGTGTTGTCACAGTGCAGATAGGCTGGAGGACTAGCAACAATCCGTCAAGTTTTAGAAAAATGTGGGTCCTTTGGAAACTTAACTCATCGATAGTGAGTGATGACGAGTTTACTGCTCGTGTGCGCGCGGCACTGAAGTGCTGTTTGTCAGCTGATCTACCATTTTTTGCCTCTTGGGAATCTTTTAAACAAGAAATTCGGACAATACCTACAGAAACTGGATCCGTTAGGTCTTTCTATAGAAAATTATAACAAAAGCTGCTGCTAAAAAATCTTCACAAACTCCATGAATGAGAGTGTGAGTCCCCGGGCTCTTATGCAGAGGAAATTACTAATGCCAAACGCGCACTATGAGGTGCCCGTGTTCGATCACGAAATAGTCCCACTTAAGCACTCTGAGGAGCCCACACGCCAAGCTATACTCGATGAATATGGACGATGCAAAAGTCAGGCTAATACCAGATATTTATTCGCAAAGGGCGTTGGTATCTGACACAGGGGAAATCATGGCGGAATTCGTAGCTCACGTGGCAATTGTACCTCTTCAAAAACACAAAATGAGGATCTGTTAAAAAAATTTCTGTCGTTTGTGACCCCTTCAACAGAGGAATAATGTACCCTTATTAGCGGTTCAGTTACACAAAAAAGAGACAGAAGTTGCCAACTACCAATTACCTATGACTAAAACGTCGGGTCCTGATGGCATTTCCGGCGAGTATTATAAAGCTTTAAAATCCTTGCTCTGCCCAGTGCTATGTGAGATTTTTTACAGTGTATTAACCTTGACGTGCTTCCTCAATCATTCAGTACAAACTACGCTGTCTTAATACCGAAGTCCTCCGACAGAGTAAGCTTCGTGATGTCAGTGGGTACCGACCTATGATATTGTGTAATGTCGATTATAAAATATTCGCCAAAGTGCTCGCAGACTTCAATACGCAATGTCATTTCTTTTGGTTCCCGCCAGACATGCAGTCTTCGAGGTCGCTCAATACAACAAACATACGCATTGTCCGTACGGTACCTGGAACACTGTTCTCGCTCACATGACCGGATCGCGATGCTCCAAGTAGATTTAGCTAAGGCATTCGATCGAGTCTGTCATTGCTTTTTGTTTTCTCTTCTAGAACACTCTTACTTTGGCTCCACTATACTTACATGTGAAAGACTTTGCTATAAGGATTGTTCCACACGTTTGATCGTTAATGGTCGGCTGTTAGAGGCTGTGTCGATTAGCTCTTCTGTGAGACAGTGTTGTCCGATGTCACCATTGGTTTTCGCCCTTTACTTAGAACCAATGTGCTTAAGTGTGATTCGCTCTTGCAATGTTCGTGGTTGCAATGTCTATGGGAACGAGGTAAAAGTGGCGGCGTATGCAGATAATTTTGCTTTTTTTTTTTTGTACTGACCATCGTATTATCGAAACGGTGGTGTCTCTCATTGAGCAATTTGGAACTATTTCTGGTGCAAGCATGAACTGTCCTAATAGTCTGGAAGTCTGGTTTTGTCCATGAATTTCCAAACCAAAGCTTTTCGCGGGCATCGAATGGTCCATTGTGCCACCTAAACACCTTGGTGTTCCGTTCCATGCGTATAAGTGAAGCATGAATTATTGGCAATAACGTGTACCAGCCCTAAAACGTTACGCTGGAAGCTTTGTTCCCCATAACCTTTCAATTTGTGGCAAAGCCAAAGCATGCAGTTTATTCTTGGCAACAAAACTTTTCTACGTGCTGCAAATACTACATTGTTCTAGGTTTTACATTCAAAAGTTCCACGGAATATTTGCTACCTTAATTTGGTCGTCAACTTCTTAACCAATGAGGGGTGATAACGTTTTCAGGCCAATGAGAGCCGGTTGTCCTAGACTGGTGCACGTTTTTGTATGTACTCATGTACTCATCCATTGCTTGCATGCATGTGCATCGATTGCATGTATGTACTGTACTCATCCATTGCTCATGACATTTTTGCAAATGAATCTTGCCAGTGTATTGCCAAGTCTGGTGGTGCCTACAAATTTCGCAGCGTCCCCCTATTTGATGGGATTCATGCGCGAAGTGTGCGAATCAGGGTGCTTTCTGGCAGTTAGATTCTAGAATGATTACTTGTTCTCTATCGCAGGAAAACATCTGTATAATGACCTCACAGGTATGCTCTTTCCGCCTCCTTTGTACCGCTCAATGCACAATGGGCTATCCGGACATGTACTTGCGAGTGTAAAGAAAATGCCTGTTTCTCCATGTTGCAAGACTTTTTTTGTTTACAAGGTGCACTCGGAAACACTACCGGTGAAAGTTTGGTTGGACAGAAAAGGCATATTGTATCTTCAATTTACTGTCGCCTCTGTGATGTCCCGGAAACCACTGAACATTGCTTCATCAGCTGTAAGGATGCCATCCTATTTTGGGATGGTATCCAAAGGGCATTTAAAAAAGAACTAGACTTACATTCCCGTGTCTTACGCTATCTTGTGCCATCAGAGAGCAATGACATGCCTGTTGACATGCTCCTACTAATAGGTATGCACACTTAATGGAAAACTCGCATGTTGGACAGGAACGCTGAACCGGTTGTATCTTCAAAGTCCCATTTTATACAAGTGGCTTTACAGCTAAAGGATCTTTACGACAGGAACAATCCCAGCCGGACTGATATCCAATGTTCATGAAGTGTATTGGAGTTTGTTTGGACTTGTTGTGAAGTTCGTTCTGGTATTGTTTGTGGTACACTTATTGAGGCGTCGTTGGTTAGCTTTCATTACTTTGTTAATAACAATGTAATAAATACCACGAAAAAAAGAATTATAACGCAGTGGTTATGTCGCTTGCCTTCGGCCCGTGGGTACAGGGTTCGAATCCCGCCTCGCCAAGAAGGTTTGTTCTTTATTTCTTTATGCTATAGAAACTGCGAACGATGGCGACGGCTACTGTGGATTAACCTCGACCCTAAGCAGCTCAACTATCAAAAGGCCCGGTCTCGTGCTAAACTAGTTCATTACAAAATTTCATAGTACAATGAGGAATCGAAAAACCATAGTCCTGATTTCCTCCTGCGGTAAAGTTACATGCGGAAGTATATGAATGCACAGTCACAATCTGAAAGCGTTCTAAGACCCTGCAACTAGCAACGTATTAACCCAATGTGTTTGCTGATTTCCAAACAAACGAGGTGGTCGATATACGCCATTTAGTTTGCCCATGCAGATATCTTATCAAGCAATAAACGTACAGGCAAGAAACTGCAGACCGCGAGAACAACTCCAGCTGCGCGTGCAAGGACATATGGTTGTTCTTTTCTTCGTTTTTTTTATTGATACATCTCCTTCATTTCTGAAAAAAAAAACACTTAGTTGGTGAATTCAATAACGCGAGTACTGGGAATAGTGACAGAATAATGTTGGTGCGCGGAAACTTTGCGGCCGTATTCCCTAATCGAAGAGATCCTGCCCCATGCAGTGTGGGAATCGGTGTCATGCGAAGCAGTCAGTGAGCAAATTGTTTATGGCGAACCGTGTGGCATTCAGCGAAGTGTTACGAATTGGCTGAATGTTTTTGTGCAAAGTGCATGAATGTGTATAGGCTTAACGTGGGCTAACCAGGAAACTGGACAGAACCGTGGAGGCTGAATGGTAGTTCATTGTACGACATAACATTGATTGACTTCTGGGGTTTTACGTCCCAAAACCACAGTTTGATTATGAGAGACGCCGTAGTGGAGGGCTCACGAAATTTCCACGATCTGGGGTTATTTAACGTGCACTGAAAACGTTGACACTAGCACTAGAGCACAGCACAAACACCTGTTTTATCGTAGAGAAATGCAGGCTACGGTGCGCTGATGTGCGCGCCATGAGTGCCGTTCGTTCTCGTATTTCTACGAGGTCGAGCAAAGTTGGACAAAAGCATTCTGAGTGAGAGTGCAATATATGTATATCATTTATTATATTACAAAGGTAGCGTTTAATTAACACGAATTAGAAGCACAAATGACGTTACACAAGCACCGTCATCACAGATGCTGATGCATTATGCTTATTAAGTACATGTACTGTGTGGGAGGCGCCGCCGTGGCCTTGTGGTAGCGCGCTTGCTTGGCGCATCGGGGGCCCGGCTTCACACCCGCGTGCCGCTTGGTAGGTTGCCTTCGGAGATTACACTCTCGAATGTGTCCGTGTGTTTGTTATGCCTGCAAGTCAATGCCATGCTACGACATACCGCATGCATACGTTGTTATTGAGTATGTTCTAACGAAATGACTATTTTAGTTGGCCTGAGATTGACATGGGCTGCAAAAAATTCAGAAACGTGCGGGAGGGCCGAGGGCTACGGTATGAGCCAGACGTGATTGAAGTTTCGTGCCGTACACGACGAGTATATCGTGCTAGCGATGTAAACATCACTCATTCATGTTCTTCATACATTCGTACTCTACCAATCAAATTTTGTTGTATATCGAGTGAACGAGACAACCATGAGAGCCCTGAGACGTAGGCGGCTAGATAGATAGATACGGTCCAAGTTGCTCAAGTTCGACACGAAATGCTTCGCATTTAATAAACACGAATATAATCCATCGTTCACGTTATAACTGTCGAGGTTAAAAGAAACATTTCGCCATAACAGCCTGCACAACGTAAGTTGCAGACACCATGAGTGGCCGCGCTTGCGTTGAATTAATCAGATGCGCATAGCTCATTTCGTGAAAATCTCCTGGGCTCTTGCAGAAATGATGCGTCGGCTGTGGCGCCTTGTCGCTATAGAGGGAAGGCCGTAAAATCGACGCCCATTTGCGGCAAGCACATTCCGGCTGGCGTGAAATGCAAGAATGTTCTTGCATTTATTACATTTATTCTTGCTTATTACACACTATAAAAGTCATATCTTAAAGCTGACCGCAGCGGGAGCAGTATTTCGTAACATGTTTGCCTTCTTTTAGGATGCACAAGACTTTATAGCATGGTGTAGCCGATCACGGACAGTTCAACAGCTTCTAACAAACACCAATGACGAAAAAACTGAAGGGTGTAGTTCGGATGAGGTTTTGACCATTTGAACTGTTTTAACTCAACGTGTGAAAAAATATTTGTGAGTCTGCGAACGACTACTTGATATCCATTTATCACGAATCCATTACGATTTCTTTTTGCAGTCGTGCTAAGCTCGGCTATCAGAATAAACAAAAGCAAATCATCGACTGGTTGATGTGTCCGCAAAATTTAAGAGGACAAACAAGAGAACGCGGGGACACAGTGGTTTTGCTGATGGTGCGAGCGGCACTGCATTGTTTGATCCCGATAAGACACATATTAAAGAGCGATCATTCGACGCCGTCAAGCAGTGGCGACTGTTGCAGTGGAGCTGCCGCGAAAATGTCCGCCACGATGACGTTCCAGGCCGCGCTTTTATTAGTCTGCACGCTGATCGGTGGCTCGCTCGGACAACTGAGGTAAGTCGCCTTGCAGTGGTAAGAAATGTCGACATCGCTAAAAAGATACCATATGGTCAATATTCTTCCATTTCTTAGGCGAAAGCATAAAATGTGTTGCCTGACCTATATACTGCGCTCGTAATACCTAAGCGTTTAAAGCCGTAGAGTATGTACTTGTATTTGCGAAAAGAAAGTACAAAGTTCCCCCGCTATCTATGTAGGGACGCCTTGTATATACAATTAAGATGGGAACTGCAACGCAAATACATGAATACGCGCGCCCTTCAACATTCGGAAGCACTGAGCAGTAACATCGCCTTGTGTAAGGGCACAGTGAGCATTAGAACAGTTTTAGGGGCGAAGCTCCTTAAGGCGTGGGTCGTGCGTCCCTAGTAGTAGGTAGCCACCGGCGCGTGCCTGCCGGGAGGCACGCACGCGCCGAGGGCGAGCGCGTGGCTCCCGGCACGCGCTCGCCCGCGAGAGACAACGTTGGCGCAGGCAGCGTCTCCTAGCGAGTTTCTTGATTGAGAAATACCGACTGCTCGCGTTGGAGAAGCGTTCACCGGCAACCCATATATATATATATAGGCACTGCATCTTGACTTGCAATGAAGTGCCGGTGGGAGATTTCACTTGTGCATTGTGCATAGTTGAACCGTGAGGATTCGTAGCATGCGCGAGATGTTATAAAACTAGATGGCGGTACTTGTAGTTGATGATGAAAGATGCGAGATGTTATAATAGTTTGATGACATTTACTCAAGTGTTTCACATTTAATTGTGGGGCGAATTCCACGGAAGAGTTTCACGGTTTACCGATGATTCCTTCCGGAGCTTCGCCCCACTCATCATCATTCACCCCGTGAATATGCTGTGATTTCTTTTAGTTTTATTTCTCAATTCGCACAATGCAAAACCGAAACCTCATTTGAGTTTTTATAGTTTACTATGAGTGCACAGCATTAGAAAAAATCTAGACGTATTTCTCGCGTATCCTCCTAAACAGGATCGCTGCATCCCTTCAATATAAAATCCACAAAAGTAGGGATGAATTTTTATTTGCTGAGAACAGATAATCATTTGTGATGACAGTATAGTTCTATTGGAAATATAAAGCGCAACATACCTTTCTAAACTCCCCTGTCGGGCCACGTGATGCATATAGCTATTTGAACTATTGTGTCGCATACAGACCAGCTTTGTCATTCATTCATTCCCATTGTGCGTGTTAAGTACTGTACACGCTCCTGAGATGATCTGACACAAAACGTGCCATGTGTAAACCGAGGAACAAGCCTTTTTATTCCCGTGTAACTTTCGGCGCGTGACACACATAGCTATGCTGATCAATAAAATATACATTCTCTTAAAATCTGACGACGGGCGCGCCTTGGTCAGAGTGTTATTTCAGGGAGAAATCTTCGTACGTGCTGTCCTATCTCGATCACATTGCCACGGGTTTCTGAAAACACGCCGATTTGCACAGCCGTTCAAAGCTCACACACATGGACAGGTATCTCGCTCTTCTCATGTCGCAACATCAAGCGACAGGACTTCGTATGAAACCGTGGAGTCAGCACAACGCCGAGTGGTGTTTAGAACCATACACACTTTCATTTCAATGTAGCAGGGACATAAGCAATAAATAAGCTCTACAGCAACTTAATGTTCTTTTGCCGCTGCGAGAGCATCTATTCAATTCGTATTCTTTTCAGCCTCCAACTGGGATGGAACTTACCAAATGTGACCGAGACCGGACTTGCACGGGCGCCTGGCGACCCCATTCCTGTAATCCTCGATAACTACCAGAACGTAAGACCATGAGCACGCATTGTCACTACACTTGTACAGCTATACGTGCTGCGAATCTGGCTAAATAATTCTTGGTGTGACGAGAAAGGGAACGTGTTCTACGTTTACGGCGGTTAAGGGAAGAAACAACTACACAGAACGTACCATGCGATGTTGGCGGGACGAAAATGAATCCGGCATGAATTAAGGAACAGAACGAGTGCGTGCTGCTCGCCATTAATGTAAAGCATAAACTCATATTTAAATAAGAATCTCAACTTTTTCACTAGCACGACGAGTTCGGAATGTGCGAAACATCTTGCATCCAGTGTGACGCCACCGACACGCGCAAACACACACGCACGCACATGTTTGACGTCAGAGCGGCGTCTGTATACACACTGAATAAGCATAAATAAAATACAGTGCGATTTGAGCGCCGGGGCTTTTAGGCCTCTAGTAATGACACCTGGTTTGACGTTAAACTACTCTTACCCTACAGGCGCATGGCTTATCACGCGTAATAGAATTCCCAGCGTGCAAGCAAGCCCGTTTCCACAATGCTGACCAAGTGTTGTCGATTCGCCGTTGTGCTATTCGCAGTGACACTATTTGGCACCAGCCAATTACTGCTGTAATTTCTTTATTTCTTCGAATATGCAGCCACATAAGACGGCATGGCGAGCCACACTATATAACAAAGAAGCCTTTTGGCACTACAATACAGTTGCGCTGCAGCTTATACTGTACATGGCCGACTGTTATTCAGCGTATCAATATTTATTAATTTCCTTGCTATTTCAAACGAAAGTCGACGTGTGCATTCGCTTCTCTTTATTTTATGCATCGCTACGAGATGAAACAATTTAGGTCGACCAGCGGTGCTGTCTTAGCGGCAGTGAGCAGGACAGGACGCGGGGCGAGCCGATGTGTACGTATACCTCAGTGCATTGACTTCCGTACGCGTGATACAAGATACCACCAATCCATAGTGTTCTAAACGGATGCTAAACTTTTACAGCTAGGGCCGCACTAGTCTGCTTCCCACCGATGTTGTCGTACAATCGATATCGCGCTCACGAGCCACTATTTCAAGCGTACACCCTTACCGCTCATTGAAAACCTACAATAATGTTCCATGTCATTCCCCGTGTTCTATTCCATGGCTGACTGGTATAAAAACAGGGTACCATTAGTCCTGGTTGTCAGTCCAAGCTCGGCCTAACGTATGTACCGCACATGAAGGTTTCAAGTTTCGGGTATTATTTAAGATAGTAGTACAAAATCAGATCATCATACATGATAAATATGCAGACGGAGGTCCGAAAGCACTAGGCTGCAGGGGGACCTCCCGTCTAAGATTTCAGAGGAAAAAATAGCTAATTAGCAGCTCAAATACCCAAATACCTAATTAACTAAGTAGCGCTTTTTATCCGCCCTCGCAGAAATTCGCATGTTCTCCAACGACTTCGAAGTCGCAACACACCTGACTTCGAATGAGCTGCTCCAGCAAAATTTCAAGATTCAAGGACTTACGACTGCTTGAGGACCCTTACGTTTTCCAGCTCTTGGAATACGGGAACACAGCAGCTCTTAACAACTTACAAAGAATGTCTACAATGTTCCAACACAGATACATGAAAGCATACACAGCAGCTCTTAGCAACTTCCAAAGAATGTCTACAATGTTCCGACACAGATACATGAAAGCATAAAAGATTGAGGGCAGGAGCAGGATACATGAGCTCTGATGTTGTTACACTCGGAGATCGAGGGACCCCACAGGGCTCGGTCATATCTCCAGTCATTTTCAATCCCTGCATGATCGGACTATCAAGAAAGCTAAGGGAAATCGAAGGGATTGACCACACTGTATATGCCGACGATCTAACTATATGGTGCTCTAGCGGTAGTGAAGGATAAATTCAAGATTCATTAAACGAGGCAATTAAAACAGTCGAAGATTACCTCAAACCAACCGGCCTCAGATGCTCCCCCCATAAGTCGAGTTGCTGTTATACAGAAGGGAGCGTGGAAGGAGACCCAAAGGTTGGCGGCGATTAGAAGAATGTGACATACAATTATTCACATCTACAGGAGCTAATATAGCCAGAGTTTACACAATCAGAGTCTTGGGGTTCTTCATTGACTCCAACGGAGCTAACAAGCCAGCGTTAGAACGAATTTTTACTAAAACTCAGAATGCATACAGTATAATAAGAAGACTCTCCGAGAAGCACCGAGGCATGAAAGAGGACATTCTTATTAGAATAATGCACTCCATCGTTCTTTGCCATATAACATACATGGCTACCATGTACAACTGGACGCTTCAGCAAACTAAGAGAATAGACAATATGATAAAAAGAGTTACTAAGAACGTACTTGGACTCAGTGTACGAACCAGCACTAATTTGCTTATAGAACTGGGAGTCCACAATACATTGATAGAGATCGTCGAGGCCCAAGAGACGTCGCAAAATTTGAGACTATCTGCTACAAGAACAGGGCGATATATTCTTGATAAAATCAATGTTAACCCCATTATAGAGCAAGACACATATGTTAAAGTACCAAGTTAACCTCATTATAGTGTAAGACACATATGTTAAAGTACCATGCGACATTGGAAGTAATGTTATTGTACTACCACTACCGCGACATATGCCTCCTGTCCACAACATCAACAGGAGATTGGCTCGAGCTAAGAATCTCATTAACACAATGGAGAAAGGAGAAGCGACTGCATGCTTCGTTGAATCTGTGCAGTTAGAACGAGGCGACGCTTTTGCAGCAGTCGTAGTTGATAACAAGGGGCATACAGTCAGCGGAGCTGCTCTCTATAGTACTAAAGCTGAAGTTACAGAACAAGTTGCCATAGCACTAGCAATTGCAGACGCCAGGTTCAATGAAAGTTACAGCGATTCTAAAAGCGCAATTTGAGCTTTCAGTAGAGGAAGAATAGTTCCGCAAGCGGCCAGGGTAATCAAAGAAATCAAGGTACAAGAAGTAAAGTATGTTTATTGGTTTACAGCTCATCTGGGCAATATCGAAGGGTGCCCCATCAATCCAAATGAGTCGGCCAACAGCGCTGCCCACGAACTCACTGACCGGGGCGCTTTTACAAATGGCCTCAACTATGATAGATTTGGGAATACTCTCAGAGATACTCCCATGATACATAACGAAATTACAAATCAATACTACATGAGTAGGAGACTGTTCCCTCCTCCACACATCAAACTTAACAGGACACAAGCAGTGACACTTAGACAACTACAAACACGTTCATATTTCTCACCTGTACAGTATAAAGGATGGTATAACATTCAAGACACGAATACTATAAGTAAAGGCTGCAGGGAAGACGACTGTGCATTAGAGCATATGCTCTGGGAGTATGGATAGCTTAGCCCTGGCATTACTCGTGACAGGTTCTCAAGCATGATCAGGTCGCAAGACCACAAGCAATAAATCCTAGCTGTCCAGTACGCCCATGATAGGGTCAGGAGGTTTGACCTCCCGATTCCAACGTGGGAGTAGTTAGGCGGGCTCTTCAGCCATGTACAGGGCATTCAATAAAGTTTATTCCTCATGCACCAGAGTGGATCAGAATACTTGCTTTGCGCTCCGTTTACTGCGAGCGCTTTGTGACAAGAGCATGCCCACTCGTCAGTCAGCAGCAATCAGTAAGCGAACCCCCGCAGTCACTGAAGAATGACTAAAGAATTTAGGTGCACATTTTTTCAGCATTATTCTGGGATTTGTATTCGCTGCATCACGGCACTCTATACAGTGAAAAAGCAACGTGAACGAAGGTTTGAATTCTGAATGAGCTTTTGCTCAGCAAAAGCTGTTACGAGCCAGGAAACGGACAGTCGAGCGCGTCCGTTTGCACGAGACTCGTGATGTCGTTCCACGCCAGCTATGGGGAGCAGTCATATTTATATAGGGATGGCGCCCAACGATGTGCAATATATAGCCGAAGGAAGTGCTTCGCCGCGATGGGTAAGATAGCGAGAAAGCTCCCATGGAGGGCACACTTCACGGGACTTCAAACAAGGAATGGCGCTGCCTCAGAACATTCAAATCGGGCGACAATTATGAAACTAGAAAGTGGCCTAACCGTTCCCGCCTTGAGAGCGCCTTTAAATATTGCAAGTTTCCTGCATAGGGTTCGCGGAGTTTAGAGAGATCTTGAAATGCGGGCAAGTCGCTATGTACATATATGCATAATTACTGAGAGCTTCAGATTAAAGTTTACTGCTATTATAGCTTAGGGAATAAAAAAGTCGCAGCACTATGAGCTTTTTTTTCTATTGATTTTCCTAAACAGATGCAATACTTCGGGCAGTTGACTATCGGCACTCCTCCTCAATCTTTCAAGCTGCTTATGGACACGGGCTCCAGTAATTTTTGGGTGCCGTCGGCAAAATGCAAAGAAAGCATGGCCTGCCGTAAGTATGCGTTGCTCATCTGTAAGAGATTACGTACACGCGTACATAACGAGATTTGTGTAACCAGACAACGCGCGATTCCCGGCTTTTTATTCTACCTACACAACCGCAGGTGACCATGCAAAGTACGACAGCAGCAAGTCCAGTACATACAAGGCAAGCAGCCTGTCCATACGGATCCGCTACAGCGGCGGCGTGGTGCGGGGTTTCACGAGCATCGACAACGTGGGCGTCGGACCTGCCACCGTGACGCAGTACAAGTTTGCCGAGATGGATCACGCGGACGGTAAACTGTTCAGGAACGCCAAGTACGACGGCATCTTCGGTCTGGCCTTCCGCAGCATCTCCCAGAACAACCAGTTGCCGCTGTTCGACGCCATGGTGAAGCAGGGCGTGGTGCGTCAGGCCGTGTTCTCGCTCTACCTGAGCAAGCAGCCTAGCGAGCAAAACGGTGGAGAGATCTACTTCGGGGGCATCAACACGCGACGCTACACGGGCGATGTACACTACGTCGCCGTCAACAAGCTCGCTCACTGGCAGGTCACCATGGACAAGTGAGATATCCTTCCTACTATTTCTGTAGCTATGGGGAGCCGGCGCTGGAGATTTCACGGCGCGCGCAGCGCCGGCCCGGCGGGCAGAGCGCGAACATTTCAGCTGCTCCCTCGGCCGCGAAAGGCATGACAGAGGCAATGCGCGCGCTGAAAATCGGTGGAAAACAAAGCGAAAACGGCGGTGCTGTTGTGTCACAAGTGCTACAAGGGCACAGAAATGGGTGAGGGAGTCTGCTTCTCGGTTCACTTTTCTTCTTAACTTTATGAGCGTAAAGCAGCACTAAATTCGAGAAGTCCGGCGAGCGTAGTACATACAGCTTCCATAGTTTCGCAACGGATTCTTTTGCGGGCAAACGTTTATGCTCCATTGTTGAAATTCGCGAATTGACGTGCACCTCCGAGGCAAAACACAGCTTGGGTGGGGCATGCAGGGGCGCGTTACTCCGTGCTCTCCTTAACGATGCCGTGCTCTCCTTAGCGTTAGCTAAAGGGACTGTCAAGTCGCCCGTCACGTTCCTCTGGAATGTGCTGGGTCTTGAAGGAGCCGTTACACTTGCACGCAATGAAAGCATTTTTAAAATCTTTCATGCGCACAGAAAGCGGATACCGCGCATTGAGTGACACGTCGCGCAATTTCCATTAGTGTTGTTTTACCGGCAAGCAGCACGGTGCCGTTGCAACATGCTTGCAGACGTCGCTGCCTGCCATCCACCATAACGCAGCTGTAATATCGGAGCTGCTGGGGAGCATACAGAAATAGCTTTAAGTGAACGTGCGCAACTGTTAGTGCCATTAAAAACACGCACTGTAAACCCTGCAGCTTCAGAACAATGGCGTGAAATTGCCATCCGCACCGCCATTTTGCCACAGCAGCTGTACGAATCAAGAAACACCACAATTTACTGCGCAAACCGTAGCGCTTTTACTTTACGTAACAATTAACAAAACGCAGTTAATAGAAACGGGGCACAAATTACAATACAATAACCGAGCTTGCCGTGGTTGGTATATCAAGAGCACGGGAGCTCGCTTTCCTATAAATAATTATCGAACTGCCTAATCTTGCATCAAAATAGCAGTAAATTAGCCCATTAAGTCCGGGCAGTGACAAAGAAAGCAACGAGAAGAACTTGCCCTTGCTTTGTTTCTTGTGTCTATACCCTCTGTCACATAGGCATAAATATCATCTTGTTTCCTTACGTTTCCCTTCTAAAAACTAGAGGTTTGCAACTTTCCTATCGAGAATGTCATGTCACTCTCAGAGCGCCCACACTGGTGCTCGGTGAGAACTCAAGGAAACATCACGCGAAGAGAGAGAGAAGACTTTATTATACAGATTGGGCCGGCAGTTGGATCGTGGTGGCCTCAGGTGGCAGCTCAGGTGGCAGCTCAGGTGTCAGCTCAGCCCGTACGGTTCGCGCAGTAAATTGTGGTGTTTCTTGATTCGTACAGCTGCTGTGGCAAAATGGCGGTGCGGATGGCAATTTCACGCCATTGTTCTGAAGCTGCAGGGTTTACAGTGCGTGTTTTTAATGGCACTAACAGTTGCGCACGTTCACTTAAAGCTATTTCTGTATGCTCCCCAGCAGCTCCGATATTACAGCTGCGTTATGGTGGATGGCAGGCAGCGACGTCTGCAAGCATGTTGCAACGTCCCCTTTAAAAAAAATCATCGTCCCGATGATAGTTCACACAACCGCGACAAAAGAACGATTGTGTAGGCTTGTCAACTTCCACAGTAGGGCTTCATACGAAGCACGTGAACCACTTCGGGCAAGTTCCGTCGGCGGTTTGAACAGTGTGGGCTGTCGGGAAGGACTTCGTAGTTGACGTCACTGATGCGTCGGAGGACTACATAAGGCCCGAAGTAAATTATTATTGTTTAGTGACAAAATTTAAAAAGAAAAACATCTCAATCTTACCTTTTAGAGAGCATTCTTTCTCTATTTTGCACAAATTTAGCTCTAGTTTACCCAACTTTTAACACGCACTGCAGCCGCCTTCATGCCCTTGAGCTCCATATTTCGCTCGAACGTCACAGTCGTGCTCACGCAGTGATGCGATTTCTTGAACACCACAGACGGCTATGAATAGCTTCCCCCCATATTATGGTGCATTTTTCATGGTCGTATAGCCTCCAGGTTTGGTTATCATCGGAAAACCACTGCGAATAACGGCCAGCGCCATGGCTGCTACAGTTCTAGGGCTACAAGGCAACTTTATCACGTTAGCGTCGCGACTGGCAAGCATCATCATCACAGCCACAAAAATATATATACTATAAGGAGAGAGAGAGAGAGAGATGAAGAGAAAGGCAGGGAGGTTAACCAGATATTAGACTCCGGTTTGCTACCCTACACTGGGGAGAAGGGGGAAGGGGTTAGAAAGATGACAGTGAGAGAGGGTACAGGATTCCAGACAAGCACAACAAATAAAACACGCACGCACACACACACACACACACAAAGAACGTTCCACTTAGAGACGTTCACGAAGGCCGGTAGATGTCAAGAAGCGCAGTAGCGCTTGCATGGCCTTCTTCTGCGACGTGAGGTCTAGGCGATGACGTAGAATGCCTTCTTCCGACAGTGGTTGGTCGTCCAGCTTGTTCAGTGCACGCTGAAGGGATTGCCTCTCTGCACTGTACCGTGGGCAGTCACATGAAATGTGCCCAATAGACTCTTCCTGACCGCAGTGGTCACAGGCTGCGGTGTCGGCCATCCCTATGCGGAACGCATATGCCTTTGTGAAAGCGACGCCCAGCCATAGTCGGTACAAGAGCGTGGCTTCTCCTCGGCAAGTCTTGGGTGGGACACGAAGGCTTAACGTCGGATCGAGAGAGTGAAGTCGGGAATGCGTGAAATGTGTGCCACCCCATTGGGATATAGCACGCTTGCGAGCAAGCGTACTATAAGAATTCGAAAGCTTCTATCAACGTTGCTTCACTTCACGGCGCTGGCTTGCGCCGTACGCAGGCCTGTTACATGGAACTACGCGAACATGGAGGCGTGCAAGCCACAAAACCGCCAATCGTCTAGTCCAGCAGCTGAGTTATGCGCGCCTCCTTCACAGGCGGCGCGCGAGACGGAGTTTTCATGCACTTCGAGGCGCGCCACCTATGCAGCGCTGGTTCCAACATGCCGGTCGGGAGGAGTGGGACAACGATGTCTCAATTCAATTCAATTTATTTCTTTCAATACAGAGTAACATTGTTAGTGATATGTATTACATTCAGAGGTCCCATATTTACAATAAATGACGGGGTGACCTCCTAATACTAAAACACATGTATGTTAAGTATCAAGTGCAGCATAAGAAAAGAATAATACATTTATAAAAACTTGCAGAAAAGCTAGGCAGAACGCAAGATTGAAAAGAATTAAAGCAAAAATGAATGAAAACTGAAAGCGACAATCAGATAAAGAACAGGCATGGTATGGAAATCTATGATTATATAATAGTTTGTAGAAACTTACAAAAAAGAAAGTTCCAGTGAAAAACCTTCATGATGCAGGTGTCATTAATTCATCAGAACAAAGTGAAAATACAATAACATTTAACGCAAAAGTAATACAATAAGATTGACTGTAAATGTAATATACACAACATGAATACAAAGCAATGTGCAAACTGTGGCTACGAAACATGTATTCGTGTAGAAACAATAACGTAAAATATTCAAAGCAAGGAAGGAAAAATAATTATCTTGAGAAATAGATTAGCAATTAGTGTAATTATTTACATAATTTGTCGCGACAGTGTTTCTTAAGTAGGCTTTGGAATATATGTACAGATGACGATGATTTAATTTCGTATGGTTTTGAATTCCAGAATGATATGCCTGAAAAGAGAGCTGTTAGTTTTCCGTAATTTGTTCGAACGCAGGGAAAAAGTAGATTGTCATTTGCAGAGAACTTAGTAATTTTAGTATTTATAAGAAATTCGTTTGAGTAAGCCGGGATCGAGGTGCCACATTGCTTAATCTTAAAGATGAACAATGATAGTCTTGTTTAAATAGTTATGTTAGTGTCAGAATATTTAAGTTTTGTTATAGCGGTTTAGAAGATGTAAAAACATTACTGATGGTCATTAATCGTACAGCTTGGTTTTGAAGGCGTTGAAGAGAATCTAGTTGACAGTAGCAAGTGTTATCCCAGGATGATACACAGTAAGACAGATGGCTATGAATGTAGGAGTGATATAGCGAACGAATAATGCGTTTTTGAAAATAATTACGTGATTTAATGATTACATGTATGCCAAAAGAAACTTTATGCATTAGTGAATGGACGTGAAGATTATATCTGAGGTGCTCATCTAATGTCACACCTAGAAACCTGGCGTTGTTAGTAGCCGGTATTTCACTGTCCCCTATCATGAGCACCGCGGGTGCCACTTTTAATAGTGGAGAATGAAATATTACAAATGTAGTTTTGCTTGGGTTAATGTGCAGGAAGTTACTAGAGCACCAATCACTGACATTTTTTAAGTCAACGGTTAGCTTTTCTAGAAGCACGGGGATGCTTTTATGAGATGAATATATGGCTGTATCGTCCGCATATAACAAGCAGTCAGAATGGCGAAGCGTTAGGGGCAAATCATTGATGAATAATAGAAAAAGCAGAGAGCCTAAAATAGATCCTTGAGGCACTCCTTGGTTAGTAATCTTGGGACTTGAAACGCTACCGTCGATTTGAACAACCTGTGACCTGTTTTTTTTTTAATAACTCTTTATAAGGCTCAGGGCTGGACCTGTAATGCCGTAAGATGCGAGTTTATGAAAAGGAATGGCGTGATTAATAGTGTCGAAAGCTTTAGTAAGGTCAACAAAAACTGCACCAAATAGTGAACCGTCATCAATAGCCAGTTTGATTTTGTATGTGAAACTAATGAGCGCCAATTCAGTTGAGAGACCTGGACGGAAGCCAAACTGATGAGGAAAAAGTAAGTCGAACTTTTTTAAATATGACGTTAGGCGTTTGTACAAAATCTTTTCGGTTACCTTACCAAAAAATAGAAGAATGCAAATCGGACAGTAATTGTTAATGCATTCACGATTACCTTTCTTAAAAACGGGAGTTATCTTACCATTCTTAAGAGAAGTTGGAAATATGCCATTTTTGAACATTTTGTTGATGATGTTAGCAAGAACAGGTGAAATTTTATCGTTTATCAGCTTAACTCGTGAGGGGTGAATGGAATCTAAACCAGCCCCGGTTGTTTTTAACGATGATATGACAGAGCGAACTTCAGCACTAGAACTAGGATACAAGTAAAAGGATTGCGGACAGTGCGATAAGTGGGAAAGTGATGGTGTGTCCCAATTTTCTCCGATGTTGGCGAAATGGTCGTTAGAAGCGTTGGCAATGTTAATTGGCTCAGTACACGTCCTGGATGCAGTACTTATTTTAGTTAATCGCGCATGGGAATCGGTTTTGTTCAAGAACTTTTTAATTAGCTGCCAGTTTCGTTTAGTATCAGTTCCGCTAAGCAATATGCGCTTTTGAAAATAGTCACGTTTTGCGTGTTTCAAAACTGCGCCAAGCGTATTCGAATATTTCTTATATCGAATTTGTAGCGTCGTGTTAAATGGTTGGCATTTTAGCTTCTTATGCATTCTATCTTTTTTTTTTAATTGAGCGCAATAATCCATTAGTGATCCATAGGTTTCTTTGCTCTTTAAACAACCGAGAAATCGGGACACACGATTTGCTCTGTGTTATGCAGTCTGTAATTAGATGAGAAAATAAGTCGTAGGATTGCTTAGGAGATTCATTTTGTGTGACATCAGGCCAGTCTAACTGGTTAATCAAGGAAACAAATGTTTCTGTGTTAAGCACCGCTTTCGTGAATTGTTTGTGGTTTGTGGGTCGGGACAAGGGAGCAGATCCTATTCCGAGAAAAACAGGATAATCGTCACTAAATGGATAGTCTATTACAGCCGCACAGGCGCTCGCTGTCAAACTGGCCAAAATGTGGTCAATTAATGTATTCGTACCTGATGGATCGCAGCTAGTAGGGGTTGTTATTAACGAAGAGAAGCCAAAGCTTTGGAAAACACGAACATAATCAGAGCATGAATGACTGTAAAGATCAAGTATGTTAATGTTAATGTCGCCGCATATGATGATGTTTTTATTTTCTGAAACAAGAACGTGTAAGAGGGACTCAAGTTGCGAGCAAAAATTAACGATAGATGAAGACGGAGAGTGGTAGATTGATGCAAAGATCGTGTTTCTGCCGTTCTGCTATGTCGACAAAGCTGGTCTGGGCGGTTCCTTGCAAGATTTGCGGATGTTTAAGACGTGTGTGCAGTGTTCCCAACTTACATGTTAATTCGGCTTTTATAACGCGACGCTTTTTTTTTCTTCCTTCAGTATAGCTCATGAGCGATATCAGTTTATTCCTGTTATCGTTCGAAAGTATAATGTACTTTCAAGCGATAACACGTTATTTAACGGCGATGGAAAAGCGGGAAGAGAAAAAGGAATGCCATGAGCGGCATGACGATTGAGGCACTCCTCACATAAATACGATGGCATCAAGTCATGATGACGTGGTAGGATGTGGAAGTGGTGTGTTCCATGTGTGCCCGAGAAAGTAAAAAAATGCGTTGCCGCGTCAACTAACCTGAAGATAAGATATTGTCACGGTGCAAGGATAGCGACGAAGACGACGATCGCGACGGTAACAAAGGAGACGCCGCAGTGGGGCGTAGGCAGGCGGTCCGCCATAGGGGCTGCACCGGCTACTCTCCCCGAAGTAAAAACACACTCCCATTAGGAGCTTATCTCTGTGCCCATTTCAATATTGTTATATTTAAGAGGCAGCAGCTTTCCTTTATGTATTAGACGTTTATGAAGAAGGCTAATTTTCATCAGACTTCAAGAAAATATACTCAATCTTAATTAACCAATAAAATACAATCAAATTAGGGGGTAGTTAATTTTCGAACTGTCTTCCTCTCGATGGTTCCGATGACCGCGACGACACGTTGAAGGACGGAGTCTAGGCCATGATGTCCTCACAGCAAAACACGCAGGTTTATTTACACTGGCTGTACAATATAACTTAGCCGGGGCGGCCAGTACTGTCAGCAGACATCATGAAAACAAAACTGGGCTCAAACCACATCAAGCGGTTCGCTCCGAGCCCTTAACGTTTGCACTCAAACTGGGTAAGCACACTTTACAACTTCATCATATCTCGTCAGAGGCAGCGCCAAGCTCGACCTCTGACCACCTTGCCGCGTCTGCGACCCGAGTTAGCGCTAAGCTCTCTCCTTCCTCCTCCTTTCTCTTTCCACGTTAAATACATCCGATCGTTTCTGCGACCGCCTTGTGGGATCAACCCTTATGCAGCACTTCACCAATAAAACACGTGTTCACTCTCTCTATCAGAGCCTACGGTTACGCCTTCGCGTTCCCACACTTCGAACTGTTCGCTGCACCGAGGTTCTGCGAAAGATGGCAGCTGGCACTAATCCTGTAATGAGTTTGCAGAACTCCGCACCAGGGCTAAATTGCCACTCTATTTACCTGGCGGTATGCATCCAAGCCGCCGCTTAAACAGGGCTGCCAGAGAGGTGCATCGTCGTCGAAAGCACTTCCGTGCCTTTCCACGGCGCGGTCATTTCCTTAACAGAGGGGCTTTATCATTTCCACCGAACGGGTGACCCCTTGGCGACAGTCGAGCGCGCAGAAAGGTCAAAGGGTTAGTTCGACCGCGAGCCCCCGTTGCTCTTGCAAGCGACTCTCCCCTTCTGTTCCTTTCTCGGATGCCGTGTTCCCTCGGAACATGCTCTACGGTGCCACAGCGGAGAAACCTGTCACTCGTCATGTCCTATCCGATGTGCACCTGTGTATGACCGACCGCGGGCGTCGCGGGAACAAAGCTGCCGCGCTTACTGCGTACTGCGTGAATATGAAGATGTTTCTACAGGAAGGTCCTGCGCTAGCTCACCGTCGCCTACTCTTGCCGTCGATCTACCGCTAAACATAACAGGAGTGTGATACGATTTGTTACAATATGATTTTATACGCTCAAAATAAATTTCATTTTTCTTTTCCTTTTTTTCTTTTTTTGACAGCGTGGATGTCAAAGGCACGAAGCTCTGCGTTGGCGGCTGTAATGCTGTGGTCGATTCGGGGACGTCATTCATCAACGGGCCCGAAGAAGACGTGCAAACTCTGCACACTGTTATTGGTGCCAAGCGCACGGGTCCTGGATATGTACGTATGAAGCATATGCTGTCTCTAAGTCTCCGAGCTCGACCGGGTATATATCATTCTGTGCGTTAAATAGAAGCTAACCAATGCGGAGTGTAACACGTTCTGACGACTTGTGTTAAGCCATGCTCAGGCGGTCAAAATACATGAATCACGCCTAAAGAAATGTTCGAAATCATGGGTGGTTGAAAGGGACAAAACTATGCTCACTTATTTAGAGGTTATCACATAATCCAACACTAAAGCATCAGAAGGTGACGCCGCCGACCTTGTGCCACTGTAAGTCGCAGCGCAGGCTACGAATGTTTTTGTATGCGAGGGCATGATGTCATTCATCATAAGAAAGGGAGTAAACATTTGGAAAGTCGAGGTATCTCCCCCTTGGGATGGACGCACTAAGTGTTGCCAAAGTCCACAACGCAACCGAGCTCAAATTTAATGGAACGTGAACGCTGCCACGAGCTGGCCACGCGAAACACACCACTTGAACACATAGGCCCTGCGTAACCGTGCAAGGTATGAAAATAACGATCAAACCAGCATTTCGGATTTTAATTCGGGATATTTAAAAAAAAAGCAAGACGCCAGAATTGCTGATACATGCTGTTTATATATTTAACACTGACGCGATTGATTGGTCAGAAAGCACTGACTGCATGCGAAGGTCGACAACCTTGCGTCGAATGGATCAGACGTGACGGGGTAAAGTCTTACCGTCATAATGCAAAGAAGAGGCGTGAAAAACACGGACACAAGGGAAGAGAAGTGGACAATACGACGTTCGTGTTGGCGTTCGTGCTGTCCAAAAGTACGGCTTTTTGGGCTAGTTGGTCAGATGCATTTGAAGGAAACCTAGCGCTAGAAGACACGGACAAGGAAGACAACGGCACGAGCGCTAACTTTGAAGTCATGGTTTATTTCCGGAAAGCACGATATTTATGATCACGCACACAAAAATCTACCGTCATCACACGTGGAAACGAGCAGCACCTAGAAAATCCAATTCACTTTCCGTCAAAGCAACAGAAGGGCTGCTGACGCAACTACCACCTGCTTTTGCTATCAGGATAGCTTCGACAATTTCTCTAGTATCTTTTTCAGCACTTCTGTACACAACCACACAATCATAAAAAAGAGGCAGACGACCACACTCGTTGCAATGAATAGAGACATGTCCATCTCGATAGCGACCTACTTTTTGCCTATGCTCTTTTAATCTGTCGTTCGGGCCTCTTCCAGTCTGTCTGATGTAAACCTTTCCACAAGAAAACGGAAACCGATAAACAACCTTGTTTGTACATTACACAAAATGGGACTGATTCTTTTTACAGCATACCTCTTTCTTGGCAAACGGATCTGTAGCTTCGCATATGCTGAGCAATTTTTCCGGGGCAGAAAATACGGTATCAATATTTGCCTTGCGTCACGCTTTCTTCAGTGCATGCGACACATAATGTATATATGGCACAACAACCTTTTTCTTGTTATTACAAATAGCTACGCACGTTGCATGTTGTTTATTTAACTTGTTCAAGGCACTTTCTGCTACTGAGACAAGTACATGATTAGGGTATCCGGCTTGCGAAAGGTGCCCTGTCTGTTTGTTCAAGCTATCAAGCATTTTGTGATGACATGATTTGCGAAGTGCATTGTTTAAGCTTAAGTTAACGATGGCCCGCTTAACACGTTCGGAGTGTGATGAGTTACACGGAACCAACGTTTTCTTGTTACGAGGATGATATTCCGAACATATGTGGTCAACCGATAAAAACAATCTTAAGTCCAAGAACTGGATAACGTTTGCGACCTGAATCTCACACGTGATCATCAGACTGTCCAGATAACGGTTAAATAGGCCAACCACCTTACTGACACTCTGGGCTGAGTCAAATAAAACGACGTAATCATAAACGTACCGAAAAATTTTAAGATATCTTTATCAGAAAGGTGTGCTACAAAAGGTCTGTCGTAAGAGGCCAAGAACATATCACAGTATGGGCGCGAAGCACAATCCAATACACACTCCTTTTTTCTGAAGGTACATGTGCCCATTACATTCAACAACCGTGGATTTTAAGTAAAACGTTAAAAGTTCTAGGAACCAAGGGGCAGAAATACCTGTCTTAGTTTAAAACAAATTCGCACCAAAGTTATCAATACATTGCTCAACACATTTCAGTAAAGGTCCCTGGGGCATAGGATAATATAGATCTTTAACATCGATGGAGCGGGTAATAACAAGAAAAAGGTTGTTGTGCCATATATACATTATTTGTCGCATGCACTGAAGAAAGTTGGACGCAAGGCAAATATTAATGTATTTTCTGCCCGGAAAAATTGCTCAGCATATGCAAAGCTACAGATCCGTTTGCCAAGAAACAGGTAGGCTGTAAAAAGAATCATCAGTCCCATTTTGTGTCATGTACAAAAAATGTTGTTTATCGGTTTCCGTTTTCTTGTGGAAAGGTTTACATCGGACAGACTGGAAGATGCCTGAACGAGAGATTAAAAGAGCATAGGCAAACAGTAGGTCACTATAGAGATGGACTTGTCTCTATTCATTGCAACGATTGTGGTTGTCAGCCTCTTTATTTATGATTGTGTGGTTGTGCACAGAAGTGCTGAAAAAGATACTAGAGAAATTGTCGAAGCTATCCTGATAGCAAAAGCAGGTGGTAGTTGCGTCAGCAGCCCTTCTGTTGCTTAGACGGAAAGGGAATTGGATTTTTTAGATGCTGCTCGTTTCCACATGTGATGACTGTAGATTTTTGTGTGCGTGATCATAAATATCTTGCTTTCCGGAAATAAACCACGAGTTGAAAGTTAGCGCTCGTGTTATTGTCTTCCTTGTCCGTGTCTTCTAGCGCTAGGTTTCCTTCAAATGCGCGCTGTTCACTTTTCTTCCTTTGTATCCGTGCTTCCCACGACTCTTCTTCGCATTATGAATCCTTACCAACTCGCTTTCTGCCCTTTTCGCCCTATCTTGTTACATCTGATCGTTACTTCTGCACGATGTGAACTGTTTCACATCGGGCTTAGGAGAGGATGCGGAAGATTAAAGGACCCCTTCTCGGTCGGGGTATAGCGCTTTAAGGATAGAAAATACGCTTATTTCTGCAGCCCATATATCAGAAGCAGCACGGCGACCAGCGGCACTGGTAATCAAACCGAGTGTCTCCTGCATTAAAGGCAAACATACTTGCATGTGTGATGCGGCCTTTCCTTTCGGTTCTCATCTATGTTTCAATACTATTCCGCCTCCGATACGCTATGCAGACTCGTATCCCGTATTTAACAAGTTCGTCGACGCGCCACGACGCTGAATCGTTGGTGCGCACTTGGGTTTTATCGTAATGGCTGCATCTGAACATCTGATAATGTGAAGATATTGCGGTACTTCTCGGATAGCATTCACAACGAAGCGCGCGACACAAACGCTGCAGTCAGAATGTCCTCGAAAGGCTAGTAGTATACATGGCGTGAAGTCACTGACGTGCGCCTAAATTGCCGTGAACTCCGATATCAACGAGAATCACCACAAACAGTACCTTCAGTGCGGCGATGCAGACAGAGCACAACATAGTAAGTTATAGATTTAAGAGACGGTCGCGACAAATCCATCAACTTTTGGAAGTATCTCAAGATTCGACACCGAAGTATTTGTACTTGACTTTCACATTTGTGTGTTTATTCTTTCTTTGCCCTGTGGGATTCCAGTACGAGGTAGACTGCAACGGGATTTCTAAACTGCCACCGATCACTTTCAACTTCAATGGCAAAGCTTTTCCACTCAAAGGAGAAGACTACACCATCAAAGTAAGCAGGCACCCAACTTATTTCCTCGTCAAACACTCGATTTATCATCATTAACACCACTAAAATGCAGAGGCACAAGTTAAGCCCTTCTCCGCCGCGTTTCACGCCGCTCAAACGTGTTCCTCTCCTTTCCAGATACCGGTGGAGGGTGGCGTACAATGCTTTACCCGAATCACAGAGGCGGACAAATCGGAACCGTCGCTGTGGATCCTTGGAGCCTTGTTTACGCAGAGTTACTACACCGTTTTTGACAGGAGCCAGAACCGCGTTGGTTTTGCCACTGCGGTCTAGTCACGCGCATTTTCTGTCGCCACTCATGACATTATGCAATGCTGAGCGGCGCGCTGGAACAAATATATCTGCCGTCAACCAATAAAAGTGTCGTTTTGCAACATGCTATAACATTGCCAGTCCATAGCCAGGCCCCAGCGTTTGCATAAATGCAAGCGCCTCGTCCATGGGGCGCTGCAATTCCTTGTCACGCAATGCACACCATTAAGTGTACACACCTCTTCACATACGTGTGCTTAATGTGAAGCGTGTTGTGAAGGTAGGTCGCGGAGCAAGAGCCCATCCCCGCGCGGCGTCTTCGGTTCGAGGGGGGCGCTGCGAGCGCGCGTTCGGATAAAAAATATGGAATTTCTGCCATAAGGGGCAGGGAACTGGGCTATGAAATTCCGTTTTTGATATGGCATGATCGATTTGATTGAAGTAAATTTAAAAGGCATGAGGAAAATTAAAAGAGAGAAAAAAAATGTTCTTAAATCTTCTTGCGAGCCTGGTGGCGCACATGTCACCGCCCCGTTACAAAGGGGAAGCTCATAGCATCCATCCATCCATCCATCCGGATCAGCTGACGTGCAGCACATCGGCTCCGTCGTTTTTCGCTCGGGTTACCGACAAATATTATCGGAACCCCAGGAAGCCACTACCCACAGCTGCGGAATGTCGTCCAGGATACCTGGATACACAGTTAAAGAAAAATACTCCCAGGTCGGAGTAAAATGCTCGTCCTCTAGTGAACATTTACTCCCAGGTGGGAGTAAATGACGTGTCCTCAAGTTACCCCCCAATGGGGGTTAATTTTACTCCGTAGGGTCAGAGTAAACTTTTACTCCGCATCGGTCGGAGTTCCTGCGTGGTGCCTTGGGAGTATATATTTTTATTTTTTACTCCGTGCCTGGCGGAGTTTCTGCGTGGTGCCTTGGGAGTATATACAGGGTGTTCTTTTTAGCTGCAACACATTTTTTAAATTAGAAAAACATAAATTGCGGGAATGTCTTGTGTACCATTCGAGTGTACGGGTTGGCGGCCTCTAGATACAGAACGATTGCCGCACTTGTATGCATAATTAGCGAAATCACGCTAATTAGCTTTTTAACTATCAGCAATTGGTGGCTATAGTAAATGAGTACTTTGAAGCCCGTCCTCGACACTACCTATCCCAACGATCAAACTTTGAATAGCGGAGTGCATGTCGGAGCTACGCGAACAATTAGTTCCCCGTGGCAGGCTCCTTGAAACCGAAATCGGCCGGGAAAAGAGCGTCTGTGACGTCGATGTCGCCGCCCCCACGGCTTTCGTCACTCGCCCGCGGCGACCAACGCCGCAGATAAGAAGGAGATAACGCAAGCTGCTTGCGCGGCCAGAGCGGCCGGAGTGGCGGTGACCACGGGCGAGTGGCGAGTGACGAAAGCCGTGGGGCGGCGACATCGACGTCACAGACGCTCTTTTCCCGGCCGATTTCGGTTTCAAGGAGCCTGCCACGGGGAACTAATTGTTCGTGTAGCTCCGACATGCACTCCGCTATTCAAAATTTGATCGTTGGGATAGGTAGTGTCGAGGACGGGCTCCAAAGTACTCATTTACTATAGCCACCAATTACTGATAATTAAAAAGTTATTTAGCATAATTTCGCTAATTATGCATACAAGTGCGGTAATTGTTCTGTATCTAGAGGCCGCCAACCCGTACACTCGAATGGTACACAAGACATTCCCGCAATTTATGTTTTTCTAATTTAAAAAATGTGTTGCAGCTAAAAAAAACACCCTGTATTTGTAACGAAAGGGAAGGGGTCAAGGGCTCGTTCTTTATTTGTTAGAAACAAGGTAATGAGCAAACAGACAATGAAGCCTAGGAAAGCATAGGGGAAGTTACTTGTGGTATTTTAATTGTGGAGAAAGTAGAAAGGAATTAAAGTGGACGAAAAGACAAACCTGCCTTCGGTGGGACCCGAACCCACGACCTTCGGATGTCGCGTCCGATTCTCTACCAACTGAGCTACGAAGGCGGCCGTCCCCCCGTCCACTTTATTGTGTATTTATGTACATATCATCCTGGGAGTGTTAGGCAGCGCCACTCATGGCCAAGGCGGCGTGCGTGGAACGCACTTTCTTGCCAGGAGGCGTCACGTAGAACGTGAACTCAGCTGAGATGGCTGCTGCCCAATAAGCCCTCGCATGCTACCTAAGGCACCAAGTCTGCCGCAACGAGGCCCACGCTATGAAGTAATAGAAACAAGGTAATGAGCAAACAGACAATGAAGCCTAGGAAAGCATAGGGGAAGTTACTTGTGGTATTTTAATTGTGGAGAAAGTAGAAAGGAATTAAAGTGGACGAAAAGACAAACCTGCCTTCGGTGGGACCCGAACCCACGACCTTCGGATGTCGCGTCCGATGCTCTACCAACTGAGCTACGAAGGCGGCCGTCCCCCCGTCCACTTTATTGTGTATTTATGTACATATCATCCTGGGAGTGTTAGGCAGCGCCACTCATGGCCAAGGCGGCTCATGGCCAAGGCGGTAGTTTTATACTCCGTGCCTGACGGAGTTCCTGCGTGCTGCCTTGGGAGTGTATATTTTATTTTTTACTCCGTGCCTGACGGAGTTTTTCGGCGGGACATTGGGAGTATGTTCTATATCGTAATACTCCCTTGTGGTCGGAGTTCCTGCGTGGTTATTCGGGAGTATTTTTTTGCATACTCCGTGTTTGGCGGAGTTTTCAAAAGTCACATTGGGAGTATATATATATATATATATATATCAATTTTTGTACTCCGTGCCGGACAGTTCTTGCTTGGTACACCGGGGCTATATTTTGTATGTTTTCTCTGCTGTAGCAACCTTTTACTGCGTCCTGATCGTATATAGTGTTAGGTATCAGCACTATCTTTACGTAATGGAATATTCATGACAGCACTTCTCTTCTGTGTTCCAGTGGTTTCTTCAAAGAGCACAAGGTATTCAAAATGGTAATTGAGTTGTTATTTAGTTTATTCACAACAAACACCAGTCTGCGGTTGCAGATCAAGCAGATGTTCAAAAAATACAGGGAGTAAACAAGGACACAGAAAGCGACCAATAAACAGAACATAAGGAGGCAGATCGCGGGAAACGTGGAAAACAAGTGCATTCAAGTTTTAGGTGCAGTGGGCAAAAGAAAGCCGAACACACGACAGAAATGAGTTGCAAGAGCCGCAGTAATAGCCAAACACAGGACAACACACGTTCTGCAAAATGCTAAATGCGAACGAAGGCTTCCAGAAAAACATCGATTCTTGTGAATAATTTCATTACTAATCCAACTTAAAAGTAAACTAGAATAGATGCATCCTAACAAGAAATCCCACATTTGACGTGCTGCAAAGTCAGGGCACGCTGTTCACTGAGCCAAAGTGATAGGAAAAGGAAATGTCAAAAATGTGTATTTTTACATTATCGCCGTTGCAAATAACTACAGGAAAAAATTTAAAAGCATTTAAAGGTTTTCAAACACTCAGCAAAATTTGCGCGCTCATCAGTCTAAAAATATCACTGCTCTAGAGCAAAAGCGAAACTTGTGCGAAATAAGCAGAGAAAGGTACTTCCACATCATCAATAGGGGTGTGCGAATACTGGAATGTTTAGAATATTCTTGAATATCGCATATCTAGATGACATTGCATTTTATGCTGGTAGCTTAATAATGCACTTTCTCAAAGTAAATTTTTGTACGAAGTTATTATTACGGATTAGGCATTTTTCTTTTGATATCCGATATTTATTCCATATATAAAAGTTTATATTTTTACTCGATTCGTATTTGGAAAATTTAGTCTTCGCACACACCTAATAAAAATCTCTCAACATTTCACACACAATGCGGACGTTTCATGTGCCATCTGCATAAACCAGAAAGCAAAGCAATAATTAAAATTTGGGATGAACAGTGGTCTACGTATAGCTATAAAGGGCATTTCATAAAATGTGTCCCAAAATGTTTTGAACATAAATAACCATCAGCAAGATCTTTGCGGTCTTCTTTCATGGCAGCACACACTGTATAGGGGGCGTTAAAATGTTAACGGTAATTAACAATATTATAATGATTAAAGCTCAGACAATAACAGCAAGACACTCAAACCTAATCGAAAGATGCATGTTAGTTAAAATAAAAAAGGAAGGTCCGTTGTCGGCGCCCCTCGGTGACCCGAGTACACGCTGGCAGCACGAAGTGAGAGTCGCAGGCCGGTGAAGAGAACGTTTTATTCCACTGCGCCAAAAAGCGTCTGTCCAGGCTGAAGCCTGAACCTCCGCCCTCCTGCCAGGGAAGAGGAGCCACCTTATATACCCTGGTTGCTCCGCCCCTGCATCCCTGACAGCCAATCACAAACGGCGATCGACACTCCGACGCCGCACTTACAAGAGAAAACTGGACAATACAGTGGGCACGCTTGCTGCCCACCACGCCGTGTAGGAGAGCGCCAACCTAACCATGTGGCGACTGCAGACATTCCTGGACATGCTGCCTAACACCCGTGAAACCGGTTTCCAATTACCAGCTAGCCCGTTCCCGGCTGAACAATGAACTTCCACAGTGGTCGCCACCTGCCTAGCATGTCCGCCACGTGGCTTTGGGCCTTCTCACAAACCCGAACCACATTCCACAATGTTTGAGGCCGGCACACGGCGATAGGGATACCCCGCGCTTTCCACGTCCCGTATATGCCCGGCCACAAGCAGCAACACAATGCTCATACCCGTGAGACTGACTCCTCCCCCCTCAAGAGGGTTACTAGACACTCGATGTCTATGTAACACGATAAAAAAAATAAACACATTCTCCTCATCCAGTAATAATAACGAAAAAGAACATACACGATCTAACAACACAAAAAGAAATCGCACACGCCCTTCGCAACCTGCAACATTGCCCAGCAATGCCCCGCTATCGCGACGCGCGGACACAGACAAGAACATCACTTTTTCACATCACACACCACTAGATAGTCCTATCATGGGAGACACATTTCAAGCTCTCTCCGGTTCTCGAAGCACTCTCAAAGGGAGCAAGTGGCACACAAAAAAAAACAAAAAAAAGTCTCTCTCGAGGGTCCTCGCCGAAATCCACGAAAATAACATACACAAACAATACAATATATATACACTGACCCAAGAATACACTGACTAAAACTCGCGGATGCTATAACAGAATACTACTTGGAATATTGCAAAACAAATACAGGCAGCTCGGAAACACAAAGAAAAACAAAACATGAGAAAGTGCTTCCACTGCCCTGTCGATACGGACGATTCCCGTATGTCCCAGACTATACATAACATGTGGGAAATACACTGCGAGGAGCTGAGCCGGCCAGGAAGGTTACGGGGTGGTCATCAGTTTTAATCCGCACCTTTATGCCGAAAATCCACCTGCCAATGGTCTCCTTTGTCCACACTGCTGCAAACTCTTTTTCCCACGCCGGCGCTTGACCCTTACTGAGAACAGTAACCCCGCGCTGCTCTCTGTCCTCCTCCCGAGAGGGACAATGGCCGACCGCTTTCCTTGACCATGAAAATGGCGCTGCTAAGGCCGGCATCGACGCGACTGGCTCTCCTACCATGTCAAATACATGATGCGCCTCTGCTGACAATTTCTCAAGCACTCGCTCTTTTGCAAAAGCGTTTGCTCTAAACGGTATAGGCCGCTCCTTTTCCATGAGGCTACACACCTGCAGTGGCTCCCCAGCGGCACCTACAGCCGCACTAGCCTGTTCTCCGTAGCCTAGATCCCGGTTAGCTTCCACCTGTCCCGACATCTCATTGCCTACGTCTTTATCACTTTCATGTGTCGGCTCTAAGGTCGTTTCCAAGCACATGTCCTCGCCTCCCTTGTTCGGTTCCTCACCGACAGCGTCCCGCGCTTTTTCATCGTCACCAAAAGGGGTGGAGGTATCTACCCCATTTTCAAGGATTACCTCTTGCTCTGCTGACCTCTCCACTAAGCCGCAGACACTGCCTTCGGTGCTACGCTTTGACCGCGACCTGCCGAGACAATGACTATCATAATCGCCCGGATTCAGCAGCACCTCGGCGCTAGTGGTCAATTCTGGAGTCACGGCACAGGGCAACGATACACGCTGAGTATTCCCCGAGGGACAGGTCAGGCCAAGAGGAACGCACACAAGCTCGGTTGTTACCGCTTTACCAAACGAGCCCGTGAGCTTCGTTCGATCGCAGCTCTGTTCTCGTACTTCCTTCTTAATTTCTGGGAAGCACCTGCGGTACTCTGTCGGGGTCAGTTTTATGTCCTTCAGCACTTTTTCCTTAAGCTCCCCCTAGGAACAAGTGCCACTCAATGACTGAGTGACCAGCGACGTCTTGACCTCCTCGGTGAGGAAAGGCAGTATGAGAGCGCCCTGCATTTCCTCTGGTACTTCGATCATCTTTAGCAGCGAGTCGGCCATTTTCAACCATGCGGGGATCATGGTGTCATCAGCGGGCATGGGGACAAGAACAGCCTTTAAATCTTTGGCATACCTGCCTAACCCGCTCGTCTCGCTCCGTGCTTGTGCTGCATTCTGCAGAAATCGCGCAGTCTTCAGCTTTTCTACCTCGAGCTGAAGCTCAAGAGCTTCGATTTCGAGCTTCAGCTCATCTGCACGACCCATCTTATTACTGCTCACATGAGCATACGAGCCCTAATCACTATCATTCATTTTTCCACGCTCCCAGAGAGTGCCTGAACGCAACTGCATTCACTCGAGAACCAATAGAAAGCACGAAATGGGTCTCACCGTCTGCAGCGACGCTCGTTGGTGGTTGCCCCTCTGGTTCCTTGGCTTGCAGTCCTCGTCGAAGCCACGTCTCGCAGGTGTCCAGGCTCACAGAGGATGACACCAAATCTCGTCGTGGCGATGAACTGCAAGATCGCCTACAGCAGCACTGTTGTCGCGTGGCCATAAAGTTCCTCTTCGGTGATCCGACACCTCGCCTCGACGGTGATACGTCGCCTCATTCACGGCGCCAAGGATTTCCGCTATCGCCGCGGCTCCCTCACCGAAGCGCTGCCCACACGTCCGCCGCTTGCAGCCGTGCCTCGTCCTTGCTCGACTGTGCGCCCGAGGACTCCGCTACAGGCGTGTTCAGGCAGCTTCCTTCTCACCCACGAGGTTTTCCAGCACCTTCACTCGTTCGGAAGCTGGAAGTTGGGCACTTCTCGTGCCGTTCTTGCGGTAGCGCCCGAACTCTTCAACGTCGGCGCAGTGGTGACGACGACGCCAGCTCACCTCCACCTAGCTGCAAACGTCTCCTTCGCTGCGGGCTGTCCGAACCTGGAGTCGACTGCGCCAGTTAAAATAAGAAAAGGAAGGTCCGTTGTCGGCGCCCCTCGGTGACCCGAGTACACGCTGGCAGCACGAAGTGAGAGTCGCAGGCCGGTGAAGAGAACGTTTTATTCCACTGCGCCAAAAAGCGTCTGTCCAGGCTGAAGCCTGAACCTCCGCCCTCCTGCCAGGGAAGAGGAGCCACCTTATATACCCTGGTTGCTCCGCCCCTGCATCCCTGACAGCCAATCACAAACGGCGATCGACACTCCGACGCCGCACTTACAAGAGAAAACTGGACAATACAGTGGGCACGCTTGCTGCCCACCACGCCGTGGGGGAGAGCGCCAACCTAACCATGTGGCGACTGCAGACATTCCTGGACATGCTGCCTAACACCCGTGAAACCGGTTTCCAATTACCAGCTAGCCCGTTCCCGGCTGAACAATGAACTTCCACAGTGGTCGCCACCTGCCTAGCATGTCCGCCACGTGGCTTTGGGCCTTCTCACAAACCCGAACCACATTCCACAATGTTTGAGGCCGGCACACGGTAATAGGGATACCCCGCGCTTTCCACGTCCCGTATATGCCCGGCCACAAGCAGCAACACAATGCTCGTACCCGTGAGACTGACTATGTTACTTATACGGGAATTCGATATCCGTTGTAGTATTTGTAAAAGGGCGCCTTTTTAGAATTGCTGCAGCGCGATGAAATCCGGCTTATTTCTCTCAGGAAACCGACATTGAATGGTAAAAAAGCGCTGTTGTCGGTACTTTCCGTGGTCCTCTGTGCGACATAGTTGCTGCCCTTACTATGCCGCGCAACAGTGAGCAAGTGTCGTTGTAAAGCGGCTATTTAGGAAGCGAGATCAGTCGTAGCAAAGAAACAATAAAAATTGCCGCTTGATAACACTTGCCTATCCTCGCTCGCCGGCAATGGGAGGAAAAGTGGTATACGTCGCACTGGGCACATCCAAATGTAGCTGCAACTGCGCTATTAGACCGTTCAGTTTGTGTTTCCTGACTGAAATTAGTCAGATTTTTATCGATATGTGGAAATTAGTCGCATCGCGCTTTAGCAATTATGTTGGGCGTGAACTCCCAGCATGAGTAAATTCCATTTTCAATTAGGCTTGAAAGCGTGGCTTTTCAGGCTATAAAGTTAATCGATCTTCTCAAACTATTCGATTTCACTCCTACCATAGTGCGCGCTGCTGTGAAAGAAGCAATTCCGCAAGAACCACGGAAATATCTGGTGTTCTGTGTGTATAAGATATTAGCACATATTTTCTCAAGATGTCTCATATAATCACAGGGATACGATGAACACGGGGCAAAGGTAACTCGACTTGCAGCTCATGGCACAATTTTTAAGTTGCCGTTACGTTATATGACTGCTTATTCGCATGTAGAGAAACCACAAGATAAAATTATGCTGACATTTATATATGTTTACTGGCAACTTCACTTGCATTCGTGTGCAACTGTATTTGCGTAAAACGATGACCTTTTTGTTGACTCTCTAATCGTCTTTATATATGTCGATTGGGCGGTAAATTTTCTGCGCACACAGTGGAAATAGTTCCAGGGCACAGTCATTAAGACTGGGTTAGAAAACTTTGTCAAAAAAAGAAAAGCAGATATGGTAAAAAACAAGCAATCATGTACGGACTGCCTCAATGATACAGAAGTTTGACTAGCACATGCAAGAGGGAACACCAGCACCATCTCGAACGAGGTGGTGCTGGTGTTCAACAATTGCTGCTGGTGGGTTGCTGCAATTGCTGCTGATGCTGGTGTTCAACAATTGAACGAGAAAGGGTTTGGATCACGAGAGGTAGAAAAGGCAAGAGAGACGCAGGGGAAAAAACGACGCAAGAAGCAACGCCAACCAAAGAAGAAACGTCCACGCAGCAATCACAACCGCAGCGTCGCAAGCCTACGATGCCACCTCTACCATTTGACGACTACAAGGTCGTATACCGCAAGCAGGTCTCGAGCTAGCAAAGTGGAACATTGCCATCGTGCACGCCATCGGAAGAGCCAGCGGCTTCGCACAACAAGACTTCAGCGAGAAAGTGTGCGTTCAACTGCAACGACTGGAAAACCTGATTATAGCAAGCACGGCCAAATGGGAAGACGCGAAAAAACTCGAGAGCATCATCAGCATACAACTTGGCGGCACTTTCTTCAGCATAAAATGCAACACGAGAACTCCAGACGATGTATCCCGTGGTTCTGCCCGGCACGAGCGAAGAACTGAAGGCAGGCCTCCGCGCGCCGGCAAGGTACACATTTCTCCGCGCTCGTATGCTACGGCAATCGTCCACGGCGGTGATCTTTTTCCAAGGACCGCACGTTCCTTATTACGTCCGCTTCTACAGCCTCGACTTTCGATGCAGACCCTACCGGAAATCTGTGCAATACTGCAAAACTTGCGGCAACACGGGACATCGCCAGGATGTCTGCTTATGACCACTGCCTGGCTTCTGCTCTAAGTGCCGCAAGACCAATCAACTACCCGATCACATGTGCAAACCTGCCTGTAAGTTGTGTGGGGAAGAGCATGAAACCGCAAGCAAAGTCTGCAAGAAAAGACTTAAGCCCAACCCACCGCCATTTCACATCCGACAGCAATGAATGGACAGGATCAAAGCACGAGACTGTCGCTGGAGCCTAGCGGATGAAGAATTCCCGGAACTAGGAAGCCAAACCACTAACCTGCACAGCAGCGCCAGCAGCGCTCCCACACGAGGTCGATCAAGGTCTGCACTCCGATCGCGATCGCGATCCCGTTCACGCTCACGCTCGTGCTCGCCCAAAAGAGTGAGTTATGCGAACGTAGCAAGTGGTTCCAGTGGCTCCGAAACTACAAGCAGGGCCACGTTTTTGTCGCCTGACACTGAAGCCTTACGAGCTCTCCAAGATAGGGTGCACGTCCAACAAAGTACACTACAGCATCAAGCGAGTCAACTACAAAGCCAACAGGCCCTCATCGACAAACTCATACAAAGCCATCAGAAACAGCAAGACAATACGAACAGGCTTCTTAGAAAGTGCGAGGAGCAAAGAGACCTCATAGGCAAGCTTCACCAGAAGTGCACGATCAGCCAAAATAACGAAAGACCCACAGCAGATGTGGAATCCACTGTCGACACAAGATTTCAGCTCTTACAAGAAGCTCTTATGAAAATCATCCACACCACAGTTAAGAACATTGTACAGGCAGCAATACAAAATTTCGCGGCAAGTATGGCTACCAAAGCTACCACCTTAGACGCCAAAGTTGACGGGCTTGCAGCGCAGCTAAACAACCTTATAGCACACGTGAAGAACACATACGTCACCAAACAGCACCTCAACACGTCACTAAGTGACCTTCATCCGGACAGGAAGCGGGCGCGAGCAAATGGCCCGAAATACTTCTCGCTCAATTTCACCTACCCGCGAAAGCCGGCAGGGACCAGAATGAACCGAACATGGCGGACCCTAATCACAGATCGACAGACGCGCTTTCCACTCTCCGCCTCTGGCAATGGAACTGTCGTTCCTACCGACCACGCTATGCTGCCTTACAAGAATTTGTCAAACAAGACCCACCCGACCTTTTGACACTGCAAGAGACGAATACACAGAACGTCCGGCTACATGGATACAACGCCCCCGTCCAATCAAAGCGCACTGCAATATTAACAAAAAAGAATCTAACGGTGCAGGAATTGGAACCGGTCAACACACCCATCGAACGCACCGCGATAGAAGTGATACCGGAGAGAAAATCACACAAAAGTATCATCGTTGCTAGTGTGTACAGTCCCCCAAGAGACCAGCTCCCAGACTTCGACCTCCTGGTACGAGAACTGAAGAAACGCACCGATGGCCATCAACTCATTATAATGGGCGACCTCAACGCCCCCCATACGGCTTGGGGCTATTACACCACCACAAAGAAAGGCGCCCGAGTACACGACACTGCTCAGCAGCACAGACTAACTCTGTGGAACGACCCCATAAAGACAACGATGATAGGGAATAGTGTCTCGAGAGACACAAACCCAGATCTCACGTTCACGCTAAACGTGCGCACGGCGGAGTGGAGTCGTCTCCCAGAAACCCTGGGCAGCGATCACATACATCGTCCATTTAGACATACATCACACTCGCAAGCCCGCCAGAACTGGCACGGCTCAAATAACGGAGTGGAAATCATTCAGAGATGTCCTAAATGTCGAGGCCGCCATCGAGAACATAGACGAATGGATGAAGAAAGTAGTCGACACTGCAGAACGTCACACCACAAGAATCCAGCTAAATGAGGAAACGCCGGCCATGGACACGCACCTCCTACACCTCTGGGAAGCCAGAAGATCTCTTCTCAGAAGATGGAGGAGACAGAGGCTAAATAAACGACTCAAAAAAAGAATCGCCCTCCTCACTGAAGAAGCGCAGGAATATGCAGGGAAACTAGCAAGACAGAACTGGAATGCGTTCTGCGACGCGCTCCAGGGAAGTCTAAGCACAAAGAAAACCTGGCACATCTTTCGCGCTCTCCTCGATAACGGCCCTACAAGGACGCAGCAGCGCCAGAACCTCTGCAGGCTCGTACACAACTACGCCGGATCCGAAAAGAACACCCTTCGAGAGGTTCAGAAGAAGTTGTGCGGAGATCCAGAGATAACCACAACGGCACACGACAGAGCCTACAGTGGAAAACCAAACCCCGAACTTGACGAACCCTTTACGTAGGCTGAACTCCGCGCAGCATTATCTAGACTCGCTAGAAACACCAGCCCGAGCAAGGATCACATTATCAACAAGCTTCTCCGGAACCTTCTGCAGCGGGCCACCGAAGCCCTTCTCCAGTATTTTAATGAATGCTGGGGAACCGGAGAGATACCGGCTAGCTGGAAGCACTCGGAGATCACAATGATCCCTAAACCCAACAGGCCCCTCAGCATTGAAAACCTACGCCCCATTTCCCTTACTTCTTGCGTGGGGAAACTTTTTGAGCACATGGTACACAACCGGCTAACCCCATACCTCGAAGACAAGGGACATTTTCCGAACACAATGTTTGGATTCAGGCCGCACCTATCAACTCAAGCTATCTTCCTTTTGCTCAAGGAAGACCTCATCGAGTCTTGTTGTCTTGTTGTGCCATACCTTGTTGTCTTGTTGTGTCATACCTTGTTGTGTCATACCAATTTTCGTATGCATCCCATTAACGAAACGGCAGTATACACTCTAAGCCGTAAACGACGAAAAGGGGTCTGTGGTTCGTCCTTTTGGGGGATAAAAGCATTGCGACAACCATTACTCCCTAAAGGACCAACGATTCGTCCCTCGGGGACTAACTGCGAAGGGACGAATTGTTCATCCCTTAGCAGTTACTCCTCAGGAGACTAACGGTTACTCCTCACACTTGCTCCCTCAAAGGACTAAATGTTCATCCAAGCAGATGCTCCCCCCAGACTGAGTTCATCCCATAGGACTAACTGTTCCTCTTCACACATGCTCCGACCAGACTAAATGTTCATCTTTGCAGATGCTCCCCCAGACTAAGAGTTCATCCCATAGGACTAAAACTTCCTCATTACACATGCTCCCACCAGACTAAATGTTCCTCCCTGCAGATGCTCCCCCTTTCCCACAGAGCAACTGTTCATCCTATTGGTCGAACAGTTTAACTTGGTATAACCTGGTTTTCAGGGATGAATTGTTCCTCCACTGAGGGAAATAATTCATCCTTTAATATCACATGGCTTTTCGTCTCCATCGGCCTAGGCCTCTGGCTGCATGCAGCAATTGGTGAAAATGACAACAAAAAAGGAAGGGTTTGAACATAATTATTAAATAAACACAAATGGTCTGCTGCCTTACTTCTGCAGCAAGGTGTGGGCAACACGTTTGTTATTGTATTGACATGTTTTATAATTCAAATGTCTTTTCATTTCTATTCATTTGTAATACAATCACAAATGAATACTTGGGTTGCTTTACTGATGATGGCCTAATTTTCCATGTGCTTCCAAACGATGACAACTACAAAGTGGCATTTTTGGTGCTCCAGAAACACTAATGGCTGCTCCAAATTTACATTCCTTGTACTCTAAAAAATAAGATACCACTTCCATCGCAACTCTCTTCAGGAAAATAAGATAGTGTTATCCATTGCTGGTGTGAATATAAGCCATCTCTCCAAGTCACGTGCTGCCATGATAGTCTGCTAGTGTGGCATTAATTGAATGTATGTCTCTGTTACATAAAAGTGTTATTGGTCACGACCAATGAGTGTAATTCATCGCACATGGGCTTACCGCCACCTGCATGCCCCATGTTCGCCAGTATGCCCAGGATACTGCATTTTTAAGAGCATTGTAAAATGTAGCAGTCACATAAATCGTGGGAGGGTCAGAGAGTTACTGACCCCCCCCCCCCCTTGTGTTCAGGCTGGGGGACACACATGTTGCAAGTGTCCCCCCTAGAGAATGAGCTTTTACCACCATATTTTAATTGCTCGACAGTAAATTATAGTGCACCCTCTGTAAGACGAGCTCTGAAATTAGAAGCCCTTCCGAATAGCAGAAACAAAGTATAAAAGTGAGTGGCGTCTTCCATTTCTAAAAGGCCTTTTACGGCATGAACTTTCTGAACTTTTACTGGTTGCTCCTGGCAGGCTTCAAATGTTTATTACGCATAGTTTTAAAATGCAACGTAAATAAATAATTCTCGATCATCTATGATTATTTATGCCGATGGTTGTTTGAAAGCCAGTGATGGTGAAGTATAAATCGAATTGCTCGACTATGATTACGTTAATCTTAAAAAAAGACTACTGGGAAACATAAACATGCTTTAGAAGGAAGTTGTTGTGGGAAGTTACTTCCGAAGGATATATATGACAGCGAAAGTAGCTGAAGCCAAAGAAAAGCTGTAGCTCTGTGTGTTGTAACATGTTTTATCAATTGTTTAAACCAAGTGATATATTAACTAGAAATATGCCGCTACCCACGTACAAGCCACGCTTAGAAGCTAAGTACACCAACGTTCCTTTCTACTATTCACTGATCAGTGCTGTTAGGTTAAGTTCAAAGACTTGGTACTGAGTGCCATCCTTCCTTTTTTTTTTGAAAGCATAATAGTAACATTTATGGCACTAAAATTAAACCTATACTCGCAAACGCAAAGTGGCTGCCATTGTAAGACATGTTCCCTCTGGTGATTATTCTGGATTTATGCCACTGCACCATAGACAAAAACAAGAAATAGGGAAACGTTCTGTGGCAGTGAGGCAAAATACATGCTGCTTTACTTTTGCTAGCACTGAAGTAAATGAGAAGAACACTGAGCTAGTTGCTTGCTCAGTTCAAATCATTGCTCCTTTAAATTGCTACCCTTACAAAAATGCTTATAGAGATTTAATTCAGGCTGTATTGAGTTTCCTCCATAAGATGTATTGTGTACAAGTTAAATTCCTATCGACTTTTCCTATTGAAAATCATAAACAGATTGGACACCGTGTTTCAATTGGAAGTCTCCTTTTGCGTTCCAATTAAGCATGTTTTGAGTCAGTCAAAAGGACCTATTGACCTGCAACTGAGCCTATTTTGACTGTTTCTAATGAGTGGCAATTGAAACAGCAGCAAAGACTGGATATTCAGCTTTTATTGAGCTCGATCAAAAGACGCTGGTACGCAATAATGCAAACCGCAATTGTAAAAAAAGTAGCCTGCGTGTATCTGCTGCGGATTCATATTCATAAACTTGCGTCTGCAGTAGGCACACACAGACTACGACCATAACAAGCACATGACCTCAATAGGTATGCACAACACTGCAGACTAGGGGCATGAGAAAGCATGCAATGGGAGGAAAAGAAAAGACTACGAGCGCTACAACGTCCTGCATGTTTTACATCTGCATAACCTACACACACACACTGCTAAGATCAAGGTAAGATTCCAACGAAAAGAATAAACGTCTCCCACGCGTGCCTCTTTGGTAAGAAAATCGAAAGGGCCAGAGGGTTAAGGAAAAAAAACCACGCAAGAAAACCCTATTAACAAAACATACAAGGAGAATGAGCAATACTTAACGCGCGATTAGAAGAGAGAGGAAGTCCGATGAGCCGTAAGAGTACTTGCTAACACGTGGTCTTATCCGTGGCGTGCGAGCCGATAATCCATAGAAAAATCAACGGGCTGTCGATTCCTCGCTACGCTGATCTCTGCTGAAAGCACTGTTGGGCTCGTTCGGCGTGTCCGTGTGCTTGCAGAAAACACCATCTTAGTAACATCACCCTTCGGCCACCCTAGTCACACCACGACTGCGCGCGCACACTTCTCAAAAATTCTGCCGCATGTTGACAGTGTCCTGTCGCCACCACAGACTGCAACGCTGGGAAGGCTACGCAAGTAGTCCGTAAAGAAAGGAGAGGTGTATCGCTCCGACACACAAACGACCTACACAAAACACAGACTCGCACGTTTCGATTGTTTCCCCTGCAAATACGAGCGTGTTTTGTTAAGCTGATCAGAACTGTATTATGACGTGAGGCTGCGACCGAGGCATTTATTGTTTTTTGCTCCCGCAAGCAACGGACTACTTTTTGGTCGCGGAAATACACAGAGTAAACACAAGCACCATCTTTTACAGCGCTGCACGTGCAGGCACGCACCGCGACTGCCTACCGTGACTAACTTGGTGCGAGTTTCGCTACACAAAGGGGCTCGCCGTCTGCGCCCCTCAGCCTGATGGGTGAGCGCTCTCCTAGGCACACGTTCTTTGTGCTTTTTGCAAATTACCCCTTCTCCCTCCAAAATAAAGTTGTTTCTACCTCTACCAGCTTCCCTTGACTGGCACATGAAAGCTTCACGTGCCCTCAGTAGTTGACATGCGTGACAGGCTTTATCTGTGTTTTTATCTTAGTTGCACAAATTCTGCTTTTGTTCCGTCAGCTAAATTTCTGCATTGTTAATGTGACACTCTATAAAAAGCCGTAATTGTAGGAATCCTGGCTGAGGAGCCAGTGAAAGAGAAGTGTGCAGTGGCTGTAAACTGTGCAGATTAAATAGTCAATGTTCATTTCCATTGTCTGAAGTTTATAATATTGCTTATTTTTTTGTCTCACAGATTGCACAACTTATTTGCACCTAAATTCAAGAGAACCACATAGGTTAATTTTTCATCACCCAGTGTATGTGGCAACACATCATCAAAAGCAAAAAAAAAAGGTGAATGTGTAGTTTATAAACATGGAATACCCAAAGATTCCGGCCCCGGGAGAGGAGGGGGGTGGGGGGAGGTGGTAGCCATAGCGTGCTTAACCATGACGGCACCTTTTGTTAAATAGCGCGCCAGTGATATTTACAGTACAATAACAGGAAGTGAAGAAAAATTTGCACCCCGCAACTGTCCCTCGGTGGAGGGGTTCACCTCAATAGTACTGCACAAGGGAAGGCATAAGGAGTGATCAAAAGAGAATGGTGAGAAAAGACTGAGAGCAGTTAGATGAGATTGCGGATGGGGCACCGATCGGCGATTACACTTCGGAGCGAGGGGATCGCGGACGCCGAACCGATAACAAACCGATCGGCGAGAGCTCCTTCAAGAGACAGACAACGGAGGGAAGGGGGTGAGGGAGGATAAGATCTTAGGAAGACGGCCTCCAAAGCAAATCACCTCCTCTCTCGACCAATATACGATGCAGCATATATCAACGAAATTCATAGCTGGACGCTAATTGGTTCATAGTACTAAATATTGGATAGCACGGATTCGACATTCGACTGTTTGCTTCAGTGTTTTTTTTTTGTTTTTTTCTATTGTCCTGTGTCGAATTCGCGGTGTCCAGTTCTTCTGAATGCAGCGGAGGTCTCCGTATTAATTCTAACCACCAGAGCCCCCTTTATGTGCTCCAGCACACATTGCACAAACGTTCGATTTCCGTGGGGCAGGACTGGGGTTCCTTTATTTTATTAAAGTTGTTCTCTCTCTGCCCCCGCAACTCCACCACCACGTGGAATGTAGCGGTTGCGACAGACAATCGCAACCACGACCTCGTGCTTCACTGCAGCAGGCCACGGCCACTTAGCCACCGGCGGTGGATGAAAAAACACTTGCATATGCCGAAGCATATGCCAGAGGGACTAACAGCGACGCGTAGAGAGACGAAAGGCCACCGTTCATCCTTCAGTTAGTCCCTTTAAAAATAAGGACGAAACATTTCGACCATGATATTTGCGCACGGCACGCATCGTTTTCAGTTACTCTCTCCCCAGACTAACCACTGGTCGCGAGGACTAACTGCAGCGGTTACTCCGGTTTTCGTCCTTTGCGGCTTAGAGTGCAGCGCCAGGACCGTGGCATGTAAATCATGCTGATCATGACATGCATGCCATGATTTTCATATTACCTGTCATTTATGATAGCCATGCAGCCGTGTTGTGCCATAGCAGTTTTGGTATACATCCCATTACGAAACGCGTGCCATGTAAATCATGCCGCCTATGACATGCATGACATGCTTTTCATGTTTTAACCTGTCATTTATGTTCGTCATGCAGTCATGTTGCAGAATACCAGTTTTCGTACACATCCCGTTAACGAAACGGCCAGGAGAGCACCAAGACCATGGCATGTAAGTCATGTCGCTCATGACATGCATGTCATGGTTTTCACGTTATGACCTGTCATTTATGTTGGTCATGCTGTCATGTTGTGGCATGCCAATTTTCGTACACATCCCCTTAACGAAACGGAGGACAGCACCAAGACCGTGGCATGTAAATCATGCTACTCATTACATGCATATCGTGCTATTCATGTTATGATCTGTCGATTCTGTTCGTCATGCAGACATGTTGTTGCATACCAATTTTCGTATATGTCCCATTGATGAAACGGCCTAGAGAGCACCAAGACCGTGGCATGTAAGTCATGTCGCTCATGACATGGATGTCATAATTTTCATGTTATGACATGTCATTTATGTTCGTCATGCAGTCATGTTGTGGCATGCCAGTTTTCGTATGCATCCCGAACGCGTGGCATGTAAATCATGTCGCTCATGACATGCATGTCACGATTTTCATGTTATGACCTGTCATTTTTCTTCGTCATGCAGTCATATGGCTTACCAATTTTCGTATGCATTTCATTAAAGGGGTCGTGAAAAGAATTTGGAGATGGCGGTTTGTAATTTTCACTGCTTCAATACGCATTCGACAAGCCGATTCCGAAATATTTCGGCGAAATATTCAGTGCACATTTAACAACGCCCGTTTTAAATCTCAGCTTTCTTGCGCTCCCGAAACGACTATGCGACACTACCGGCCGGCGTGGTACTATTTGGTGACGTTGAGTTAAGATATTTTTAAGTTCAAAGGCACAGTGAACTCGCGTTTGCTCTAAAGGAATCGATTTACTTGAAAGCTAGAAAGGAAGAAAATATTTGGAAACCGTGCGGTGCCACCATTCGGAAGAAAAACGACAGCACGGTTTGTTTTCCCATGGCCTCCGAGGGCGCGCCAATCTCGGAGGTATGACGGCTACTAAGATGACGTCATCTGCAGAGTTGAGGGGAACGCGCGCAGTGAAACCGAAACCGCGTTTTTTATCGCTCTAAATCAACGCGCACGGTGCAACGGAACAATGCATATTGTTGATTGGAGGGTCAGGACCCCGAATACGCACTTAGTACAAAATGTTCAGAAAATGTTTCACGACCCCTTTAACGAAACGGCCAGGAGAGCACCAAGACCGTCGAATGTAAATCGTGTCGCTCATGGCATGCATGTCATGATTTTCATCTTATGACCTGTCATTTATGTTTGTCATGGGGTAATGTTGAGGCATGCCAATTTTCGTATACATCCCATAAACAAAACGACCAGGAGAGCACCAAGACTTTCACATGTAAATCATGCCACTCATGACATGCACTTCATGCTCTTCATGTTATGATCTGTCTCTTGCGTTAGTCGTGCAGTCATGTTGTGGCATACCAATTTTCGCATACATTCCATTAACGAAACGACCAGGAGAGCACCAAGACTTTGACATGTAAATCATGCCACTCATGACATGCATACCATGATTTTCATGTTAGGACCTGCCATTTATGTTCGTCAGGCAGCCATGTTGTGACATACCAACTTTCGCATACATCCCGTTAGCGAAACGGCCAGGAGAGCACCAAGACCGTGGCATGTAAATCATGCCCCTCATGACATGCATGTCATGATTTCATGTTATGACCTGTCATTTATGCAGTCATGTGGCATACGAATTTTCGTAAACATCTGTGATGTGCGGTGCAGTGAAGTGCGCGGTTTTAAAAAGTGCGCGTTCAAAAAGCAAGTGACAGAGAAAAGATGAACGACGAAGATGAAGAACAAAAGGCGTGGTGTTACAAAATAAAATAGGAAATGGACCCAATCAAAAAGAGCCACGGGGTCCCCAGTGTCCAATGGCTAAGGAACACGGGTTCCCAGTTGTCGACAATGAGAACAACGAGGAAGAAGAAGATCTGGTGGCACCGAATTGAGGTTAAATTTAGATGTTAACATTTGCGATATCGTCTCAACGGATAAACCATTGGCCAATGCTAAAATTGAATTGGATAATATATTCCCTTCTAATGCCAAACTCCTACCTTCCAGATATTTAATAGGCTTATTAGAAGATCATTTATGTCAATTGGGAATTGATGATATAATTGCGACGGATGCATCCATGCGTGAGGAGAAAGCGGGAGTGGGCATTTTTTCAGAGACTTCCTCCTGGTCATATACCTTGCGCCTCCCGGATTATACTCCTATATTTGAAGCAGAGCTCTTAGCCATTCTTTTAGCCATTCGCAAACTTCCTGCACAAAATTCGGCAGTTGTTATAGTGACTGATTCGCTTTCGGTATGCACATCCCTCGCTTCAGCTTCTCCTTCCAAGTCTTCTGTTCTAAACACATTCATATCATTAATTCCTCCCCACGTGCGTGAAGTGCGATTGGTGTGGGTGCCGGGCCATCGTGGCATATTTATAAACGAGATGGCTGATGTTCTCGCGCGGTGGTCCCTAGATGGGCCGGTAATGTCCGTGGTGCCTACTACTGCCTTCGTTACTTTGTCGAGATTCCGAAAGTACTCTTTAGTTCAAGATTCTTTAAAAATGAAGTTACCAATTGAAGAATATGGACATCTTTCTTTTGTTTGGGATAATAAGTGGTGTCCCTCTCGTAAACTGGAAGTGGCAATAACAAAATTTCGCTGTCGTATCCCTCCATTGAACTTTTATTTACACAGGTCTGGTCTGGTGCCATCTCCGCTATGCTGTTATTGTCGAGAGCCTGAAAACATTGGTCACTTCTTAATTACCTGTCAGCGCTATAGTAGTCAGAAAAAAAGGCATTTCGAAATTTTATTCAGGAATTTAAACATTCCCCTAAATTCTCAGAACATTCTTTCCTTTGGAGCGTCCTCACTAGGTTATAGCAACAGGAACGTCTGCTTAGCCATGTGCAATTTCCTTCGTGACACAAAAAGAATTCATTGCTAATCATCATTCAATCCAAATCTTCGTACCTCGAAATTGCTTCCACTAGTTGATTAAACCTCAAATTATTTTATTATAGTTCATTTCTATTATAAATAGCCTATCTTTTTCTAACATTTCATTCTTACTTACGTTGCCGATTCTTTATTCTTCCTTTGTTTTAGCTCAATTTCTTTCCCTCTTTATATTAACCGCCGGCTTCATGGCCAATCCCCCGTAGTGGGCAAGAGCCAAACTTCAAGGAAAAAAGAAAGAGAGAGAGAGCTGTTCCAGGAGGCGAATAGGGCAGGTCATCCACCGGGCCGGGCGCTGAAGGCGGCAGTCGTGTTCCAGAGCCGAGCCACTAGGCCTTCACCTGTCCGGGACGTCCTGCTCATCCACTTCCTGACCTCGGAAATCGTGCCGGCGTTGGTCCTCGAAGCTCCCGGGGTGCGCGGATTTCGGGCGACAACCTACAGATGCCTGTTCCTTCGGGAAGCACCGGAGCAGTCGGGCTGCGGGCCCGAGCTTCGTGAAGCGAGGCCAGCCAGGAGGCCGCCACCATCTGAACGAGTCACTTAGCGGCTCACGTCATCCGCCGCGACCTGAATCCCGGCGTAATCATCTTGGCGAGCCTGCTGCGCTCCAGTCATTTGGTCTTCACCCAAGCCCAGCGTGATTTGGTGAGACCACGAAGAACATTCTTTGTCACTCCGCCCCCCTCGTCACTGAACGATTCGCGCTCGAACTCCTCGGGCTTGCATGTTGTTCCTAGAACATTTCTTGAATTTTCCGCTGTGTATAACTTTCTTTCGATGACTGCTCTTTTTCTTAAGCTTTCCGTTTATTTAGTTTACACTAAAAGCTTTGTGTTTTGTTATATAGTGTTATGAACGGTTTTGTCCTCATTTAGGCTCTCGGGGACTCCGCCTGAGAGAGTCAGCTAAAAGGAATCTGTAAAAGAACCTGCATCATCACAACATCCCATTAGCGAAATGGCCAGGAGAGCACAAAATTGTAGGCGGCTAGATAGATAGATAGATAGATAGATAGATAGATAGATAGATAGATAGATAGATAGATAGATAGATAGATAGATAGATAGATAGATAGATAGATAGATACTTCTCAAGGTCGCCAAAGTTCGCTAAGAAATGCTTCGCATTTAAAAGGTCTATGCGAATGTCGCGGCTCGTTAAGTGTGTCAACCTTCGAACCCGCAGAAGAAAAAATTACACCATCTCCCGCTAAAGGGGACCATGAGGCGATGCGATGCACCACTGAGGGTGCACACCGCGTTTGCATCGGTTTGACTAGGTGCCGCGTTTGCATCGATTTGACGTTAGCAGACGCTACCTGCGTCAGCGTTGTCTCTTGCGGGCGAGGGCGCGTTCTCGCTCCTTGCCAGCAGGTAAAGCGTTCATCGAAGAAAGAGCGTTTCCGTAGTCAACGCGTGCCTTTCGGAGAGGAGTGGGAGGAGGATGCGCATGCGCAGTGCGGGTGTGGACGCTGCGGGACAGAATCGAGAACGCAGGAGAAGCGCAAGCAGGTGGTAGGAGAGAAGTGGAGAGAGTAACGCGCAGCTCTTGGAGAGAGGGAAGGAGGAGAGTTGCGCATGGGCAGTGTGAGTGCGGACGCTGACGCCGCGGGACATTGCCCCGCTAAGAAATGCTTCGCATTTAAAAGCGGTCTTCGACGTGGGGTGATCACCGAAGTATATTCTGGAAAGTTCACTTTCCATATGGCCTCCTCTAGCGAGTCTCCAGGCCCTGTTCAAAAGGTTTTCCGAGCGACCAGCTGAAGGGACTGTTGTACGAACACGTTCGACACTCGTACCTCTTTTTCGTTTTCCCATGCATTCTTTCCCACAGGAGCACTGAAACTGACGTCACTGCCTCGCCGGTGCTTTTTTGGGAGTCACGCATATTTACAAGAAGAGAAGATTGTACAGACGTCAGGGGACCCCTGGAACAGCCACGGCCGCTGCATCGACGGCGTTCAAAACCGCCCCCCACCCCACCCCCCGTGCCTTCCTCATCCCTCTGCCCCGTCACTGCACTTGCTTAGAAACGTGAATGCACCTGTATGTATACACTCTGTTTCAGTAGTTCCGTGCAGCGCAGCCAACGCCACGCGGCCATGACCGCAGTGTCTGCTGGAAATAAACGTTGCAGGAAAGCCTACTTATAATGTTTTTTTTTTTTTCATTTGTCCACTGCTATCTCCATTTCTACATGCCCTATTTAAACACTTCACTGTACCGGGCGCATAGATGCATTCTCGAAGGCAGTACAAAAAGAATTGTTTAGCCCGATTCGTCACTTTTTTTAAAAGAATGTTTTAGTTGTTGTAAAGCCAATTTACAAGATAGATCCAAATAAATTGCAGGTGATCATAAACAATGACACAGCGTTTATTATACTGGATGCAGAGAAAGGTAAATTGATGGATACACGTGACCTATAACAGAAAAACACATCTTAGTTTTAATATCTTTATAACGTCGTAATGAATGTAGCTACGGCCACAGTTTTGCGAGACAGCATATATCTCCATACAGACATTCTACGGGATAAATCTCACACTCCTACGTGAAAATATGTAGAAGCTATTCGCATCTATATAGCTTTAAAAACACGTGCTTCAAACAATGGCAATTCGGCCGGATGTCCCCTTACTCAAGTCTCCTACATATTTCTGTAAGAGACCCGATTCTACTAGTACTATTCAATTCTACATAACCAATATTGTTACTCGTTAAATCGTACCAAACTTTACTTGACTTGGACAAAAATAACACACGCACTTCAAAAAGTATACTGGCTCACTCACCGACGCAGTCATTGTGCCTCGTATCCGTGGCTGACATTAGATCACTCCACAATACTAGCACGACGTAGGTTCCAGGGACGCTCTGCACTTTTTCCTAACGCGGCCGAAGGCCTTCCACTTCGCGTAAGCATCGCATCGGTTCGACTGGGTGGCTAGAGGCCTCGTGCGCTCCTGTTTCGAATAGTGCGTACAGCGCCGCTGTGGCCACTAGCGGCGGCCGCCGGAAAAAACTGCGAGTTCCCTTCTCACGGCCGGCCTTGCCAGGGCAACGCGAGCGTGCGTACGCGGCGGGGATATTTTACATCTACGCGCTGTCGCGTGTGTGGATTCTATAGTAGCTTTAGGAACACTATCAGGAAGGTACCAACGATGGAATTTTATCCATTTCCCTGTAAATGTAACGATGGTGATTGGGGCAACGTTGGTTTGCAACCGTTGGGCACGCGCAGTGAAGCTGCCGCTCGTTGGCAAGTATCTCTTTACAAGCTTGGTGTTCTTTTATCACTCGAATGGCAGCAACGGCGGTGACAGGATCAGGTGATTTGATCGAGCAGCTCTCTGCAAATTTAATGTGCGACATCCGCGAATTGCATAGATAGTTCTGACTCTCATGATCGGCTGGTCATGAGACGACCTACAGGCGAAAAAAAAAACACATTTTAACATATTCAAAGCGACGATTTCGCGGTCTAAAAACACGGTCAATCGGGGATATTTCGCTTTGTGATCATGCGTGCGTATGTAGCATATGTCGATTGCTTGTTCCAAGTGCACAGAATTAAGGTACGAGCGCCACGGAGGCGCGATAAGTTTGCAGAATTTTTCCTTATTTTGTGCAGATGACAACGAGTCGGCGAAAAGGGTGCCTATGCGTTTACGGAAGTGTCTGTTTACATGCAATTCATAGAACAAAACCTACCTTTTCGTTTGCGGAGGACTAGGACGGCGCATAAGAAATCATTCCAAGCAATAATCAGCCACCGTATGACAGCTATAGCGTGCTGATTTGACGCGTTAACAGTTGTATAAAGCGAAAAGGCCATTGCTACGTGAGGTCTCCACGTTTTATTTTTGATTTTTTTTATTATTTAAGGCGGCTGATAAGGCAAAGCAACCATGCAGCCAAGCTTTCTGCTAGTGCACACCGACCACGAAACTAGCGAGCTCGCTAGGTTGCCGTTAGATTAATTTTCTGAATTCAAGCTTTTCAAAACACGCATATATGAATTACACCAAGGAAAGTTTAATGTGAGTTTCTAAACGTACGCCGCAATCCACGTTCGTCTGCGCAATCCGCTGACCGATTTCTAACGGATCTACGGCATTGAGCAGTTCTCGCAGTATGTGTGATTATAACGCCGTGTAAGTCGCCCCCGCGAGCCGAACTGCTCCTTCTAAACTATCGTCAACGTTGGCGACCTGCCTGTAGCAGCAAAACAGCAAACGGGGCTCGCCTTTCGGTGCAACTTCGAGCTATGCTCCGGAAAGCGAATGCATGGCCTCCAAGATTTGCGCGCGCCAGGAACTCGCACATAATGCCCATCCTGGCCGCTGTGGCGCTGCGCGGTGAGAGAGCGGTGGCGCCGCCAAACGAGCGCACTAGGCCTAGACCCGGCGCCATGTTAGGTTTGAGAGGCCTCGTCGGGCTGCGATGTCACTCCTCCAGCAGCCAATGAGAGTTGCCGGGCCCGCTCAGGCGTGTTACGACCGGTCTTTCCACCGGGAACGGTGCACGTAGCCAGAGTCCTTCAATGCTTTTCTGGTCACGAAACTGCGGCCTCAGCTTCATATGGAGCCAGCACTCGCCGCTAGGGGCGCAGCTGTGCACGTGAGGACATGCTGCCGCCCGCTACCGCTGCGGTAGTGTGTTGGTCTGGCTCAATTTCCAAGCTTTCTAAACTCCCGCAACAATCGTTTCACTTTCCCTCATTTACTTCGAACATTCAGCGTGCGTCGGTAACTGCGTGAACGTGCCGTCTGCCTTGAAATGAGCACGCGGGAGAAAAAAAGAACAGCTCTGGGCATGTAGCTCGCGGCGATCGCAGTCGAAAATGACACAAAAATTCGGGGTTTGCCGCACCAGAACCACGATATGATATTGAGACACGTCGTAGTAGGGGACTCTTGATGAATTTTTGATACCTGGGGTCCTTTTTATACGCATGTAAATCAAAGTACGTTGTTTGTTGTTTTGTGGGGTTTTACGTCCCAAAACCAGTTCTGATTATGAGAGACGCCGTAGTGGAGGGCTCCGGAAATTTCGACCACCTGGGGTTCTTTAACGTGCACTGACATCGCACAGCACACGGGCCTCAACATTTCGCCTCCATCGAAATGCAGCCGCCGCGGCCGGGATTCGATCCCGCGACCCTCGGATCAGCAGCCGAGTACCTTAGCCACTAGACCACCGTGGCGGGGCTAAATCAAAGTACACGCCTGTTCTCTTGCGTTTCGCCTCGTCGAAATGTAGCCACCGTGGCCCGGAGAGCGCCGCTCGTTCGTCTCAACACTGCAACTGTTCCAGCTTTTAAAAATTTGCCTGAAATCGAACACTGTACATTCGCAATAATGCGCCTGCTGTGCCACTTGTAAAGAGGCGAACATGCGAGTTGATACACGTCCATTCGCCCGCAAGTGGGCGAAACCTCTCGACTGCGCCAAGTTGCGCATAAGGCCAGATGGTTCGCACAGCACGGCTGCTTAATTTCCATTAAACTGTGAACAGTATCAGACTCCTGGTGGTATTTTATTCGACTGAAAACCCAAACAATTAAACCATTACTGAAAGAACTGCTTCCGTAGAATGCCTTCTTTTCATGACGAAAAAAAAAGGGGGGGGGGGGGGAAACAGCTGTTCCGTGCGCTTCAGATTTCTCGACAGATCGATTACATTCCAGTACGAGCATTGGGTACAATATATGTAATACGAACCTCATAGCAGTCTTCGGTGCGGCGGTTTGTCCCGCCACGGTGGTCTAGTGGTTATGGCACTTGGCTGCAGATCCGAAAGTCGCGGGATCTAATCGCGGCCGCGGCGGCTGCATTTTGACTGAAGCGAAACTGAAGCGAAATGTTGAAGCCCATGTACTTGGAGTTAGGTGCACGTTAAAGGACCCCAGGTGGTCAAAATTACCCCGGAGCCCTCCACTACGGGGTCTCTCATAATCACAGCTGGTTTTGGGACGTGAAACACCGCAAATCAATCGGTGCGGCGTTTAGTTTGAACGTGAAGAGTAAGGTCCAACACATTTGACAGTGTATTGTAATTAGGCCATTGTTTTATAAGCAGTCTCATATAGAAGAGACAGTAAACCAGTAACTTACGCCGCTCGTGCTTTCGACAAAAACGCGACAACAGAAGTTATTTTGGTTATTTTAATGCGCAACTATTTCTATTCCAGTCATCGATGCTGATATTGTCATCAATGTCAGAAAGAAGTGACAATGTCCGAAGTGTCGAAATGGTTTGCACACACACGTGTATATGTCGACTGAAAGTTGAAGTCGCCACTTTCCTGCCTCGGTATGGCCCGCTTCCATTTCTCGCGCTGCTCCTTGGCCGATGGTAAAGAAAACAACGACACCTTTTCGGTCGTTCCTTTGTAGCCGGAACGGCACCCCGGCACGCAACACGTGTTGGGCATCGTTGTCTTCCAACATTTTAGCTAACTCGAACACATACACACACCTTATCCACCAGCTTGTCTCGCTGTGCGCACGCGTTTCAGTACGCGAGCAGTCCGAACGATGCCCTCTGTGGCGCAGTGGCGCCGCGTCGCGGCAACCTTGAGCAGCGTATGAAGCTCTCCCATAGAGTGACGGCGGAGTTTCGTGACCAGAAAACATTGAAGGACTCTGACGTAGCTGTATGCCTGCATTGTAGTGTCCCCACCGGAGGGTGACTAATTCGGTCACCCACCAGGCATCGCTGATGGGGCTCGACACTGCAGGTGCCTGTGACCAAAGGGGTCCCGGGAAACGTACCCGACTCGCTTGGACCAGGTGCGTATGTGTGTGTGTGTGTGTGTGCGCGCGTGTGCGAACGCTTCAACTTTGCACTCAGGCGGCAGAGCTTTTGCCCGCTTTCACTCGAGGCGAACATGGAGAGGGAGTGCGGAGGCGGCCACTGTGAACGTCGGAGGGACGACCCCTTCTAACGGACCCTCATGCCATGATTGGACCCCTATGCACCATGTTCCCGAACAATGGACTCTGAGATGTATAAGACGAGCCGCCGAGCTCACTCACGGCGCTTTTTGCATTGCTTTTTCCATTGCTTTTTCCTTGGACAATCCTGCTGTAAATATGTAAAATAAACCTCCTTTACGTTCTCTCTGCCCCGGCTTCCGTCGCCCTGAGACCCGGTACCTGCGGGTCGTTTTCACCGCTCACCACTACGCTACCCGCTGGCCGGCTCTTGTAGCAGGCCAGTCGTAACACGCGGTGGCACGCTAGCATTTTCAGGTAGATACCGGAGCGAAATACAAACTCCTGTCATTGTTACTCCACGAAATTACTAAGCTATAGGAACAGGTAGCTTTCCTAACCCAGAAACTCGCTTCAGCAGAGCAAAGTCAGGCTAGACCTAACACACCTAACAACACACAGGTGGTGGAAGAGATTGAAAGCACCCCCTCTGAACAAGGGGTGCAACAGCCGGGATCAACCTCTCTTGAAGCGCGGTTAAGCGCACTGGAGTCTCAGATGGCGGCGCGTCTCACTGCTATTGAGAGCCGTTTCTCCGGAGCCTTACAAGCCGCGCTCGAGCGCATTCCGGGCATGATAGCTTCCCAAATGCCTAAGTTGGCTAACAGAACCCGTAAGTCCCCTATCATTAAGAGGGTCTCTATCGTGGGTACGAACATTAAAGTCCCTAGACTTCATTCCCTGTTGGAGGAGGAGATGTATGAGAGTCCCATCACACCTGTGGTGCAAAACGCCGGAAATATGGACCCCGCCGGCTCCCTCATCCTCCGAAACGGGTTACCAAACATAAGTGAGCAAAATGGCGGGCAGGGATAGGCAAACCCGTAACTCGCGTAACATTTCGGCGAAAATTACGATCCTACAGTGGAACTGCAGGGGATTAAAAGCACGTACTAAACGGGCAGCCCTGGACCTCCACCTTACAACCCTCACTGACATGCCTGCTGTGGTGCCCTCCAGGAGCCTGGAGAGGATGCCAAACTAACAAATTTTAAGGTATACCAGCGGGACGTGCAGACCGCAATCAGTGTGCATCAAAATTTTACGGCTACCCCGGTTGACCTGGACTGCAACACGGTTTACTCATATGTTATGGTGACCCGCTCCCTCTTAGGGAAGAGGACCCGTCACTGCACATACTAAACATCTACAGTTCACCCAAATTGCCCAATGTTACTTACTTCGACATTTTCAGCAAAGCACTCAGGGTGGCAGGCAAGGAGCCGCTTGTCGTCGTAGGCGACTTTAATGCTCCTAGCCCCCTCTGGGGGTACTACAAGGAAGAGAAACGTGGTAGAAAGCTGGCGGAGCTTACCTCCATCTTGGGCCTTACTCTTCACACGGATCCGGCATACCCTACTCGTATTGGTAATCCTGTGACCCGGACACATGCCCCGATCTCACACTTACCAAAAACATTCAATATGCAGATTAACACTGAGGAGACCCTCGGCAGTGACCACTGCCTGCTACTTACTACAATACGTATGAAACCCCTCACTCGCCCACACCAACAAGCTACACTTCCGGACTGGACAAAGTTCAGAAAGGCATTGTTACGACCGGGGCATCGGAGACGGAGCGGTGCCACCAGAAGCTCGTTTGCCGCTACAGAAAACCGGAGGCGAAACGATGGACGTCTCGAAAGCCGGAAACGAGCCGGGCTCCGGTAACGACTTCCACGTTACCTCAGCAAGCGGTGGCGAGTGATCTTCACCGAAAGGGGTCCTGCTATACACTCTAAAAACTGCAGCCAGTTTCGCAGGAGTGAAACGACCCAGCTACTCTTGAGGGCATCGTTCTACTCTAGCAAGACGTCAGATGGAGTGAAATGTCCATACCTCTTGCGGCATGAGAGAGTAAAATGCAATTTCACTCCTGCCACACCCATGTGATGCTCGCATTCGCAGCCGCAAACATGGCGGCTGGGGTGGGAGCGGACGATTGAAGAAGACAACAGCCGCTTTGTGAAGTGTTTTTCGATAGAACTATAGCAGCGGCCTTCCTACGACTTCCACGTACAAGCTTTCGCGTACAAACACGTGCAGTATACGTTTAACGGACGGTGCCTTCCTCGACTACGAGCCTCAACCGACGGAAGTCATAGTGAGCTGCCTCTCCTGTGTTTTCCCCGACCGAACGGCCGTAACCGTGCTAGTGAAACCCGCCAGCCTACACGCCTCAAATTATTCGCTTACAGTGAGCGGTTGTGATCGTCGAAAGCTGGTTTCCGAAGACTCACTGGATATAACTCATAAGTGTAAAGAAAAAGGCTTCGCTACGACTTCGGCATCACGCCGTATGACGGCCATGAGCGCGTCGACGGTGAAAGCACCACGACCGCGATCCGTCCCGTTCGCAAGTGTGATAAGTACAGCATATACCCTAAACACTTCTGCTGGCAGAGACTATATTTCATCTGTGTGCAGAATAACGAAGAACGAGGAGTGCGTATTTTGTGATCGCAAGCGGTTGTTCGCCGTACAGACTTGCTTGACGGGCTCGAAAGGGGACGCCGTCGGAATGATGCGGGTGGCAGCGGAGCACCCGGGTGCCGCTTTTCTTCGCTGGCATTAATGAAGTTCAGCCGCTATTATGTTCGTACTCCCTTCCTCAGGTGGATTTTACATCTTCGCGAACCAGTAGTGAGACGCGCGTTCGCCCGTATATATAAAGTAGAATGCCAGCTCATGATAGGAATGCGTTAATCTGAAACACATTGTTTGTTCAGCGCGTTTAGATTAACAGATCTGTGTGGCGAGCGGCTACCTATGAGCCAACGCTAAATATACACGTGTTCTGCGCATACTTTTTGTTTAATTACGCAGAACAGTACCTTACCACTGGCGCTACATAGCAGGTCAAGTATAACGGTTATATATACGGGACTTCAGTGTAAGACGGTGTATCGCGAGTGTGTTGCGGGCTTTGTGCTTTGCTGTGGTTGTGTTATTGGCGTGTATGTGCGTTCGTGTCATGTTAGCCTGTATGTTCTATGTTCACTGTGATGTAATTAAATGCCTGCTAATTGTAGCATGGTCGAAAAACGCATTGGTTGTTTCTTTTCGTTTTTTTTTTTTTGTCTCTGCTACTCCCTCTGGGAGTACTAGCACCCCGCTTGGTGCACTGTAAATGAAAACATACCCAGCTGGGAGGTCCTGCAAGTATACCTCCCCACAAACTCCCATGACCACAACATTTACCCCCACCCATCGCGGTCGAGGAGGGTATATGAGGCACACGCCGTCATCAACCTCCTGTAATCAACACAGACCTTTCTCCACAGCTATACAAATGGAGACAACGTCCTCTGATGGTGAAGTAAGCCCACCCCTGTTCTTATGCTTCACCAAGGCAGGCTGTTCTGCTTCAAGGGCCATTACACACTCTTCACACATGCTAGCAGTACCAAGACTTCTCGCAACAAAGCCAGCGATGTATGGCACCACGGATTGGCTAAATGGTGACAAGTTTTCAGGGATGTCCAATCGATGAATATAATCACGATCTTCAGGCTGCATTATTGATTGCCTTTCCATAGTTGCGTCTCTGTATTCCGTTCTGAGTGGTAGCGTACTTGCTGAGGATGGAGACAAGGTCTAGTGAGCAGTCACCAGTGCCTGACCGTGTAACTTCTGTGTGCACTGTGAGGGGCTTACACGAAGCATTGAACTGAGCAGCTGTCGGGTTATTGTTAAATCCGCCTCGACCTCGAATGCACCCAAAAAAGTTTCGACGTAGTCTTGGCTCATTTTATGAGTCAAAATATACTTCATAGTGCCATGGACTACCAAGCGGTCAAAAATCTGCTCAATGCTTTGTATGCATGCACACAGTAACTCCAACAAACCCCGTCTTCTTTGGAGAGTCTAGAACGGGCGACCATCTGGACCCTTCAGGGCCATGATGTGACTTCGAGCTTCGTCCAAGTGAGACTTCCAGCAATTTTGATTTTGCTTGCGCAGTGGAGCCTTGCATGACTTTTCCAGGTGGTTCCTAGAGTTGAGAACATCGAGGAGGTGTCGAAAACTCTGATGCACTAGCACTCCGAAATTGAGGCAGTTTCAGTTGATGCTCGCAAAACACCAAGGCATCAGCAACTGATGCGCTTAGCACTTGGACGGCAAGTCGCACTTTCATTTTCTGCCTCTCCCATCGGACGTGGCCACTTGTCAACTTGTTCCCCAGTTGCATTCCCTCTTTACGCTGAAGGACATCTAGCGGTTTTACATATGCCCATTTCACAAATCTCCCATCCTCATCCACAAAGTGACTTCCAGTTGCCAGTGAATTGTGGATTAGCTTCACCATGTGACACGCAGCTAATATAATGCAGACTGGCTTGCTCGGATCACTAGGGTTCTTGACGCTTGTCGTAAAGTGCTCACTACTGTGTTGGAGATCTGAACCAAGACACTTTGCCATTGTGAAATTAGACGCAGCACGATTAAAAGTGAGTAAAACAACTTGTACCCCTAATGCTTCCAACCTGTCATTGCATTGTCTCATCAGCTCAGCCCTTTCGGACCCTGTGAGTGAATCAGTAAGAAAAAAAGTTCGAAAATCCCTAAGCACATTCTTATGTGATGAGAACTCGAAAGCGTTTTTTGGCTAGATTGTTGTTGCGGAGGGGTGCTGCAAATTGGTGTTACCGAGTTGTGTTATAAACAATGAAGCAATGTGGGAGGGCGGATTGTGTTTGTTTAGATGATTTGATGCCATCTAAGTGTTGTCGACACTTCACGTGTCTTCTTGTATCTTGTCGTCTAGGCAGTGTACATAGATATGCCCGAGTCAGGTCTCGGGCGTGTCGAAGTAGTACTACCGCCGCGGCGTCCTGGGTGGTGTCATTAGACAGTCACCGGTGTCGTCACCCTCTTATCGTTCCGGTGACGGCGTACTTAGGCCCGTGTACAAGCCACTACCATGGCCTTGTGATCCGAGTACTAGGTGGATACATACATAACATCTCGCACAATGCATGTATGAGTCGGTGGTGAATACGAGATCGATGGACGTACATCTCGACGTCGTGATCAACATACTAGTAACGTTGGTCGTGATGGCCTCAGTGGGTGTCTTCGATTCGAGATTGAACTCGGCACGCACGGAGGCGAGGAACGATGGGCTAGGTTGCGCGTTCGTGCGCCTAGTGCTGCTACGGCGACGCCACGCAGCTGGGACGCGCTTTCGTCAACCCAGCGAAGAAACACGGCGACGCGGTCGCACGCCGCCGCAGGTAGCTACTGCAGAACGGAGCGCAAGCCGACTGCAGCTGCGGCGAGTGTTGGCGCCGGCGTCACTTCCGGTGGGAGAGGTCACTTGCTTTCCGGGCACGGCTTTTGCGGACGCTTTTTGCGGACGGCAGCTGGGCGCGCGCTCTCGCCAACCTAGCCAAGAAACGCTTTCGCGTTAATAGCCTACAGGCAACTTCAGTCGCATATTCAACCCGACAAGCATATATGCACAAGCATTATTTGCCTCCGGAATGCTGCCATCTTGTATGCCTGTCCCTAACTCAACAACTTTGAATTGAATTGAAATTTATTCCGCAACAGGACATGTTATGAACTTTGTTTCCAACAAACTCGATTTGTTTTCTTATAGTCATGTCATCCACTACTAGGGCGCAATGCAGATTCTCAACACTTTTAGCGAGCTTCTCAAGGAAGGAGAAGGATTCAGCCGTGAACCCTGGCTCCCCATTCACTGACTGGTACCACTATCTGAGTGTACGAGGTGCTGGTAGAGCTCCATTGAATTTTGATCGAACGTATTCGTAAGCAGCTGACGAGTAAAAGTGAAGCGTTAGAGCAAACGCACGTAGCTCCGAGGAGTATTTGCCTTTTTGTTTTTCTTGCGCCCGACAAAGTAGCTACTGAATCTCGGGAGAAAAAGTCGCTTCCAACACTTCTATGCCTTCCTCGGAGAGTAGATTCCTTCAGTTTGATTATTTCCTGAGCTAGTATCTTTTGCTGAGCATTCGCTTGTTTTGCTGCAATACATGCACCTTCTTCTGAAGCTCGGTTACTTTTCTGTTGATGCATGAAGCAATTGCTTGTAGTGTTCTTTAGTGGGTAACGCTGTGGCACCATTTTCCACTTCTTGTCCAATATCCTCAACTTCTACGCATCCAATGGCCCGAAGAGCCTGAGCTGCTGGTGGAGGTCGTTTTCTTTTCTCCTGTAATGAAATCACCACTGTGTTACAGCACTTCTCGATGCCAAACGAGCCCATTTTAAATATTAATGAAGTAATTACTTAATACTTCCAGAAAAAGAAAATGCTGCGGAAAATAAGCAACGGACGTACAAAAAAAAAAACGCCCGGCACGAAAGCACGGTCTCATTGAGAGGAGCTACGGTGTCGTAGAGCGGAAGGCAGCTCGGTTATTTGAAGAGGGACAGCGAAAACATTCAGTGTGCGAGTTCAATATTGCGAAACTTTGAGGCGAGAAATATTAGTGCCATGATCGAGGGTAAGAATTCCCCCGAGGGCAACAAAAATTTTGTTTACAGGTGACGGGCATTAAACTAGCCCATTTGAAGCAACAACATTTAATGCCGTTACAATAAGGACTGGGTAACGACACTTACTGGCTTTTGCAGGTACTTAGGGAACGCTGGAAATACCATCGGCAAGCTCCCATGTCGCACCGGAACTGTTTTTCCCGTTCGATCGAGGCACTCCGGCGTGAAATACACGGAGCACAGCTGGTCTCCGTTTTTAGGTTCCCAGCCTTCTCGACGAACCGCTTGTTTCCACGGGTTTCGCACCTCAATATTCCTGGGTAATCTGTGCAAGACATACTTGACGTGATACCAGAAAATAAAGGGCGAAGCGGAAGCACGGCCACCTAAATAGGCCCATAACGAGCACCGGTGAGTGAACACGGCATTTCTTTTGAACATACTTCGGTACTCACAGATGAAAAGTAATTCCCGATCCTTTCTTCACTATGTTCGTACACCCGTAGGCGACGCACGACGACACCATTATTCCTTATTTGTGTCACACTCGCGAACACATTCTTTTTCTCGTCTCCACTGAAATTATACGGCACCCGCACGGACGAGGCCTAGCGTATTTTTGCCTATGGCAAGATGGCGACGCACGGCTTCAGCTGAAGCGCCCTCGCTCTACTCCAGCAACTTTTTTCTAACATCCTTGGCAGAAACCCGGCGCGCCTGAAGCTCCGCCACCCCGAATTCTTTAACTCTGTTAACTTAGTTCAGTGAAGTTTCACGCGTGAAACGGGCTCGGAATAGTTGTGCGGGGCGCGAGCGCGGCTGGAAATTAGCAGACAGAAACGAGTGATGAGTCCCAGAAGAACAAACAAAACCAACTAAACTTTATTCTCTTGATCGTACAGCCTCAACGGCTCGGTTGCACACGCTCGCACCACTTCCCTTTCCCGCAAACACGATAAGATTTTACCAATAGTCAAAGATGGGAAAGGGTGCCTGGCTGCTGTTATGTGACCGTGAGGTCGCCACATCACTTCCCCTCCCAGTGAGTTGGCGAGCGTTAATCGGACGAATCCAAGTCCGCACAAGTTCACAAGTCCACACGACGGGGCGCCCTGGAAACTCGTCTACTGCGCGTGCTTGTGACATGGCGTGATTTAACGAGTAGATCCTTGGAGGGTGGTGTCACAGATGACGGCGCATGTGAAACGGTGTCTGCATCTTCAATGTGCGCTGGCTTCAGCCGATCGAGTGATACCACTTCGTGACGACCGCGCACGTCGATAGTGAACTGCTTCTCATCTCGACATAGCACCCGGAATGGCCCGTCATATGGTGGTTCGTGTGGCCGATGAACTACGTCATGGCGCACAAACACGTGTGTGCACGAAGCGAGTTCTGATGGTACTACATACACCGCGCGTGGCGCTGCCCGTCGCGGAGGCGTAGAGCGAAGGTTTTCCATTATGTCTCGTAGCCTATGTGGGTAGGCAGCGGTGGCTGTACAGCCGTCTTGCGGACTGCCCGTGAAAAATTCTCCTGGAAGGCGTAGTGCCGTTCCGTAGACCAGTTCAGCCGCTCTGCAGCCTGTCTTGACAGCTGTCCAAATTCCCAAGAGAATGAGGGGCAGTTCCTCCGTCGAGCTGCGCTCTTCTGCTGCAGCGAGCGCCGACTTGAGCTGGCGCCCACCATGCCGATCGGGTGGTAGGCGGTTGTTCTAATGCCAGAAGCACCAATGAAGCGTGTAATGCTGGCGAAAAGTGATGATTCTAACTGCCTTCCGCGGTCCGTTGTTATTATGGATAGTGCAGCGAAACGATTGATTAATTTGTGGGGTTTAACGTCCCAAAACCCCTTGTGATCGTGAGAGACGCCGTAGTGGAGGTCTCCGGAAATGTCGACCACCTGGGGTTCTTAACGTGCACTGACATCGCACAGCACACGAGCCTCAACATTTCGTCTCCATCGAAATGCAGCCGCCGCGGCCGGGATTCGATCCCGCGACCTTCGGATCAGCAGCCGAGTACCATAGCCACTAGACCACCATGGCGGGGCTAGCACCGAAACGAGCAACCCAATGATGCAAAGAGGCGCGGGCAACCGTGTCAGCAGTGATATTCGTTAAGGGTATGGCCTCCGCCGAGCGCATGAATCTGTCAATGCACATCAGTAGGCACGCTCTTGGCAAAGCGGCAGAGGTCCGACAATGTCGTGGTGCACGTGGTCGAAGCGCGCGTCTAGAGTTAAGTCTGGAGGCGCGAAGCTTGCCAACGGGGTCACAGTATGTCGGTGAATTTTGGCACGCTGACACGGTATATGCACCCTCTTGCCCAGCAACGCACGTCTCGGTTGATACCTGGCCAGATGAACCTTGCTGTAGGCAACTTTTGCGTTCCAGCATGAGATAGCTTGTGAACAAAGAAAAATGGGCGATGTGGATTGGCAGGCACGAAGGGGCGTGGGTTGCCCGTGGAGGTGTCACAGTAAATCTGGTCGCCTGATCCCGGAATCTGCATCCACTGAAGTCTGAAAGCCGTTTTTGTTGTCAGGAGGCTTTTTAGCTCCTCGTCTTCTCTTTGGGCTGCCGCCGGCGCGTCGAAGTCAACGCCTTCTGGATCCCTGATGACGTTTATGGCGCTCCGTGACAGGGCGTCTGCAACGACGTTGTGGCTTCCTTTTACGTGGCGGATGTCTGTCATGAACTCGGAGATTCATGTCAGTTGCCGAAGTTCACGGGTCGTATGCGTACCACCGTCCGAACGCGCGGAGCGAAGAGCATAGGTCAGCGGCTTATGGTCGGTCAAAATGAAGAACTCGACACCATCCAAAAAATGTCGGAAGCTGCGTATACATGAGTAGTCGGCTAGCAGTTCGCGCCCGAAGGTGCTGTAGCGGCGCTCAATAGGTATCAGCTCCTTCGAGAAGAATACAGTTGGGTGCCATGTACCGTCACCCAGCAGTTGCAACGCGGCACCGATAGCTGTGTCCGAGGCATCAGCCATTAAATACTGGGGAATTCCTGGCCGTGGGTACGCCAGGAGAGCCGCATTTGCCCAAGCCTGCTTGGTTTGGTTGAAAGCTCTTTTCGCTTCTTCGCACCAAGAAAGGTCCTTTCGAAGAATCTTGCGTTGCCTTCAGCAGTCCGTGAAGCGGTTATATGATATGGGCGTATTTAGGCGCAAAGCGGCGGTAGAAGTTTAGCAATCCGAGAAATTCACGCAGTTGACACTTCGTGGTTGGGAGTGGAAAGCCTTGCATGGCCTGCACTTTAGATGGGTGCGGCCGTACTCCCGAGTTTGAAATTATGTGGCCTAGGGATGATAACTCAGGGGAACGCCGAGTTCAGTCATGGCCGCGTTGACGATAACGCCGTGCTCAGATAGGCATCCAAAACAATCCGTGGGTGCTCTTCATGCTCTTCCGGAGTAGTGCTCGCGATAAGCAAGTCGTCCAAGTAGGCGTGGCAAAAACTGAGGCCCCGTAGAACACTACGAGAACAGATTGTTGGGCTAGTTTGTCTTCCATACCTAAGTTAGCGCATAAAACAGCGCACACAGAAACGAGGAACGAAGACTAGTGCTAGTCTTCGTTCCTCCTTTCTGTGTGCATTATGTTGTTTTTTGCGCTAACTTTACTTAGGCCGTAGAACACAGTCGATATACCTTTGGAAAGTTTGACCTGCATTGCGAAGGCCGAACGGCATGATCAGGAATTCGAATAAACCAAATGGTGTAGTGACAGCAGTCTTGGGAACGTCTTCCAGTGACACGGGTATCTGGTGGTATGCACGCACGAGATCAATTTTCGAAAAAATACTGGCACCATGCAGCTCGGCCAGTATGTCGTGAATATGTGGCACGGGATATCTGTCGGGCGTTGTGACACTGTTCAGCGCTCGATAGCCCCCCAATAACGCCAGTCCCCCGGTGACTGCTTGGAACCATGTGAACTGGAAGAAGGTTGGATGATGCCCATCTCCAACATATGGTCACATTCTTGCCGGACCACCACCAGTTTTTCAGGCGACAAGCGACGTGGTCGAGCGTGCACCGGTGTTTCACTGGGGATCCCACTTGGCGCTGGTGTGTCAGATCAGAAAATTCGCTCAGTATGGAGGTGAAACGAAAAGGGCCGGCTGCATTGGTCAGCGTAGGGCTCATCGGCTGTGTCTTGAAGGCTTGCCTTTAACATCGCTTTGTGACACAGGATCCTGTAGCCTCTGGTTACGCACGTCAACTAACAGCCCGAAACGGCGCAGGAAATCCGCCCCGAGAATGGCGAAATTCGCGTCGGCTACTATGAAGATCCATCGTAGCATTCTCTGCAGACTCAAACTGACGGTTACGGAGCGGTTTCCGTATACGTGGCGATGGCCGTGTTGTTGACTGCTTGCAGAGGCGATGTTTTCGGCTGCTTGCGGTCCGCGGGCGATGCTGGGAATACCCTCACTTCGGCGCCCGTGTCGACGAGGAAGTGGAGACCGCTGTTACGCTCGATTAGAAAGAAGTCTGATGAGCGACGTTGTTGTATGGCAGTAGCGCTGGTCGCCTTCAGCGCCTGCCTGGGGCGTTTCCCGAGAGCTCGGAGGGTGGTACGCATTTGCGTGCAGCATCGCCGGACTTGCGATGGTACCAGCATAATTTTTGTCGTTTCGTAGGCGCCTGCGAAGCACTCTGACTGGTTGACCGTGACGCGGTATGGAGGGCGGCCACGGAGTCCACGAGACGCGAGATTTCGTTCTTCATCTCTTGAAGCCCTTCATGGGGAGACGGTATGCTTGAGACGGCCGCGACCAATGTGGGGGATACGCTATGATCTTGTCGTCTAACTCGGCCAGTTTGGATAGGCCGTCCTCATTTTGACGTTCGGGGGAATCTTCTGTAGAAATATTCCTCGGAACAGCAGGCTGTCAAGACCGTGCACTTTGTCGCCCAATAATTGCTACATATGACTCACAGCTGGCTTGGCGTTCTGTCACCGAGGCTGGCTTCATGTCTGCTGGTGGGGAAAGCAATAAGTCTCGAATTTCCCTAGTTATTGATGGAGGCAGACTGCTCACCTTATAATGGTATTGTTATGTTGCCGCTCTTAAGGCGATCGTACAGAAGGGACGGCGTAGCACCGTACGCTATACAAAAGCTTCTTTCTCGGCTCTCTCTCTGCATGGTCTTTGACAGCAATTATCAATGGAAAGCAAACAGGGCTCCCATTGAGCGGCTGGTCTCCCACGCTGGCCCCCAGGGGTTCCTGGTACGAGACCCTTCCCTTTCGCTGAACCCGGCTGGAGGAACATCGGCCAACGCGTGGGAAGATGAGGCGGGCAAACATGTCATGCTCCCCGCAGTCGCTCGGGGGGGTCGCGGCTGCGCGACCGTGCTTGTCTTCGGTGGCCGTTTCGGGGAAGAGCAGCTCTGACGCGTAGGAGGAGAATGCATGAAAGTGCGCCGTCGCTCGAAGGCGACAATGCGCTTGGCCCAACCAATTCTTTAACGACCGGCATGCGCTCTCGGCGCGCCGACTGGAACAAAGGGTTGAGTCGCAGCAGTGCACGATCCGAACTGCGGGAAAGGCGAAGACACGCTGTGTTTCCTGGAACGACAGGGTTCGACTGGATGAGCCTGGGAGATGGCGCGAATGCCGCAGGGCTGCTACGATACCGATATTTCGACTGTGAGAATATCTGAGAGCGTGGGATAAGGAGAGGGAGAGCCATGATGGGAAAGAATGCCAAAATGCCTGTTTAAACTGCAAAGACGCTGCTGTCGAGATTAGGGACAACCCACTAAGGAGTGGTTTAATCTGAGGGTAAACAGATTGGATAACAGAAGGTTGAGGCGGACCAGCAGTGGCCACCTCCCCTTTTGCTTTGTTACCGCAAGGTACTAAAGACTGGACGGGATTCGTTTCCCTTCAGTCTAGGCTGTAATCACTTAACTGATCGATCAGTAAGACTCCGTACGATGCAACTTCTGTCTGGGCCGTAACCACTCAGTGGTCGAACAGTGAGACTAGGTTCGTTGTATGTAGTAACAGTGTTCTAGGCTCTAACTTAAGAAAAGTTAAGTAGAAGAGTAAGACGCTGTTGATGTCTATGTTATCATCAGTGTGCTTCGGCAAGATGTACATATGACTGTAAATATTTCGCTGCAATATACCTTCAAGTTCATTACCTCCAACCTGCCTCCTGCTTCATCGACGTCGATCATCTCCTTGACGGGACTTCAATCCACATCAAGGAGAAAACGAACAAGAAAAACATAACTGGTATTTTGTGAAATCTGCTGCGAAGCGCCCGGCAGCAAATTGTGATTCTACCTGAATGAACCACAATGCAGGATACGCAGTTCAATGGGGAGGCAGTTTGACGTCGACGCTGGAGAGTGCCGCAATGTCGCAGCTTTGAGGTGTGTCCATAGTACTTGCTGCTCGTCCGGGTCACCAATGTTGTGCGGGACGCGAGCGCGGCTGGAAATTAGCAGACAGAAACGAGTGATGCGTCCCTGAGGAATAAACAAATCCCACTAAACCTTATTCTCTTGATCGTACAGCCTCAACGGCTCGGTTGCGCACACTCGCCCCACTTCCCTTTCCCGCACCACAACAGGATAAGATTTTACCAATAGTCAAACATGGGAAAGGGTGCCTGGCTGTTGTTGTGCGACCGTGAGCCCGCCACAGCGTAATGAACTGTACAGCGGCCTTTTGTAGATGGAAACGCTGCGACTCCACACATTTTTGTCCATGCTCCTCGAGCACATCGTGGGTTATACCGACGAAAAGACTCGGTCCGTAGGTGCCGAATGCATAAACACTGCGCCATTTTGAAAAGGCCGGATGACGACGTTTTCGTTTGCTTCTGCTAGAGTGTACTTCTAGTACACTTTACTTCTGGCGGAGTAACACCGATTGGCTGGCGCAGTAACACCGATGCGCGCGGTCCGTCGGCCTTAGTTTCCGGAAAACTGCTGTTTTTTTTTAGTTGTATCCTACTATAGATGCAAAATGTGAAGCGGTGCAGTGGAGATATTGACACGTGCGGTTGTTTTGGTTTGTTCAAGAGGAACGCCCGAACTAAGTTTGCGAGAACTTATTGTGTACTTTTTAACCCGATGATGGTTTACTGTTGGGGACGAACGTGCCCCGCAACTCGGTTTAGCCAGAGCAGGCGCGCTCATTTTATCGGCAGTTGTTCGACCGACATGCACCGCCGGTCACCAAACGCGAAAACGGACAAAAGGCCTGCAAAAACGGAAGAACTTCAAGCCAGTTCGCCCGAACAGCTAAGCTGTTCTTTTATCGTCCATCGTGACATAACAGGGAAGGGTGTCAAGCGCTCTGGGGATCCAACTCGCAAGTTCGAGCTAAACCTCTTCAACACTGTCGCACATTGGCCATCGCACAGCCACTGTCGTGTAGCAGTGGGCTGAGGGCAAGAGTGAGTCGAGCGCGATAGCTCGCAGTGTGTCAAGGGTAAGAGAGGGTGGGCATAGTGGGTTGAGAGCAAGAGCAGCTTCTTTCTTTATTGTGTTGAGCGCGGCTCTTGATAGTGGGTCGAGGGCAACAGCGGATGACAACGACACGCAGCCACCACAATCCGAATCCACTCTACAAAGGAGCGTGACATTCGACGCGGACATTTGTATATCATCAAGACCAGTCCTATAACAGCTCCGCTGTTAAAAAATGTCTCCGCTTGGCAACGCAACAGCCCCAAGCCGTCGGAACGCGAAGCCAAACGCCAGCGCCTGTACAGTCAGCACAGCATGCAGGAACGTGGATCGGATATAACGAAGGACAGAGAGGGGCAACAAGCTGGGATATAGCGAAGGAATACTGCGCCGGACATAGCGAAGGGTTTGCAAAAGCTTGGGTGCATTTTAGGTAGTCGCAGTAGAGATTACTAGGATTTCCCAAAGATGTCAGAGATCGCTTATACAGCAATGTTTGAATACGAGTTGCCCGGCTTGAAATAGTTTGCATCTGACCTCATCCGTGAGTATCGCTAGTGGATGTCGCCATTTTGCGGGTCCACGCAGTTGCCGCTCGCGCTGTGCGAGCTCCGTACGACGACTTAGATGACAGAGAGACCTTCGAAACACCTCCAACGACGCATGCCGACGCGGGGACAGCATGTATACGGACGGACCTGCAAAAGCGCGACCGCCCGGTGATGGTGTCGCCACATCACGGATCAAGGCTCAACCCCTATATCCTTCGCTTTTGCGTCTGGAGTACGAGTTGCCCGGCTTGAAGCATACACCGTTCATCTCTAGAACATTTTGCCACCGCTGTGTGACCTTGCGACCATTCACTTGATGGTCCGTGTTTATGCTGTGCTTCCCCATGTCGGTGTTTTCTTGCTTGCCATTTCAAACCACGGTTCTTTACAAACTTGCTCAGCTTTCTGTAGTTCTGGGACTTCATAGTAGGTCCTTCCTCGAGCCACGGTAGGTCGCTATCCGTAATCTGAAAAGAACAAGAAGTAAAGGTGCATTAACAAGTCGTGCAAGACCAACGCAACTAAGCAGCTAAATAGCGCAGCCATACAGCCCGCATTAAGGTGCTTAAGGTGTCAATTGCTTAAAGGGTATACCTCCGGCAGTTTTTTTTCGTCATGTTCTGATATCTATGTATTCCAATGGTATTGATAGCCCTGTAGCAGCCAGGATGCTTCAGTCTGCTCAGAAACGCACCAATAATTTTAAATAACCGACTTAAATGCGTGTTCAAACCGAAACCGAAACGGGTAGATGCTTCGTGCAGTGTATGCGATGACGTCACAGCCTTCCCACCATAAGAAATATGGAGCTGGTGCCAGAAAAATGATAGTGGTGCGGTCATCCGCCGACGTATTGGGTTAAGCCAGCTTTTCTGAGCTTTGACAGCGACGATTTGAACGCTGAGGTAAGGCCGTTTTGCTTTTCACGGCCCGCTGGCTCGGGTAGGCAGCGTTGAAGGTGATGACGTAGAAAACACAGGGTGGCCCGCGTGGGAATCCGCTAAACATTTTTAAAATTAATTTCCAGACAAACTAAATAACTTGCAACCGCCTGTCTTGGCACATATTAGTACAGTATCGAGGAGAATATATATTGAAAATTTCTTTGAGATCCGTGGACACTGAAAAATCGCCGGAGTTGCCCGTTAAAGGGCCCTTAAACCACCCGGAGCTCAAAATTTAGTTGTGGTGTTGCTTTTGTGCCGGTGTCCGCAACGAACACGTAGCCGCAAGAATTTTTCTAAACGGTGCCGAAATAGCGGAGTTACATGCCTTTGATTATTGAAACGAGCCGTCCATCATAGCAGTCGACTCTCCCCTAGAGGCCCTCTGGGTCTCACTAAAGTTTGGTCATTTGCGGTGTGTTTTAGGGGTCTGCTATCGGCCGCCGGACTGCCGTCCGGATTTCGCTGACCTATTCAACGAAGCACTCGAGCTAGTTACCAACAGGTTTCCCGACTGCCTCCTAATAATAAGTGGTGATTTCGATTACCCTGCATTAGACTGGTCATCAACATTGAATAGGTCCAGTCTTGCCGTGCTGAACACCTTGGTTTTGTTAACTTACTTCACTATCATGACCTCACGCAACTAGTTCACGACCCCACGCGCGGTAATCACATTTTAGATCTCTTATTCACAAACAGCCCCGATATTGCCAAATCACATGTCCTAGAAACCATTAGTGACCACGAAGGTAGTGCGGTGCTCTTTTTCACTTCCTTGTGCTGACAAAACAAAAACAAAAAAAATGTATTCTTAACTACGCGCGAGCTGAAACTCAGAAAATCAACTAAATACTGCAATAATTCTCAATCGACTTCCAAGAAAACTTCGAGAACCGTTCGACTAATCTTAACTGGTGCATATTTCGCGATAAGTTAAAGGAGATAGAAGAATCCTGCGTGCCCAAACATATAATAAAATCACGTGAAGACAATCCTTGGTTCACGCAAGAAGTAAAGAGATGTTTAAACAAGAAAAAAAGGTCGTACAGGAAGGCGTCACAAACAAACACCCCCTCTGACTGGCAGAATTACAAATCCATATCTGTGCTGGACGAAAAAACTATTCATGACGCCAAACACGAGTACTATAACTTCACACTTGCTAACATGTTAAAAAACGATCCCCAAAAATTTTGGAAAGTCATAAATCCAAAAAATAATCACTGTGCCAACGCTTCAAGGGGACGATGGCAGTGCATTATCGGTAGCTGAATGCGCCAAGGTTTTCAACAATAACTTCGCCGCGGTATTTACAGACGAATTACCTCTGAATAGTTCACTTACGCTCGTTCAACCTCATATTGCACGCCCTTTTGCACCAATTATAGTCACAGCACACGGCGTACAGTGTGCAATAGAACGCCTCCCGCTTAAAGCAAGTCCAGGTCCCGACGGAATCAGCGCTAAACTTTTGAAGCTTACCAAGCATCATTCAGCCTATTTACTTTCACTAATATTTCAGCAATCCATCGACACCGGATGCGTGCCAGACGACTGGATGTCAGCGTTCATTATACCCATATTTAAATCCGGTGACAGCTCCCTTCCAGGCAACTACAGGCCTATATCATTAACCTCAATCAGCTGCAAGTTACTGGAACATATAATGCACAAACATATCATGATATATCTTAACGACAACAACCTTCTTCACATAAACCAGCATGGCTTTCGCAAAAACCTGTCCTGCCAATCTCAACTCTTCGAATTAGTAACCGATCTTCTTCAATCACTGCACTCGTCCCTGTATGTCGACGCAATCCTCGTCGATTTTTCTAAGGCTTTCGATCGCGTCCCTCACAACCGTTTAATCTTAAAATTACGCGATCTCCAACTTGACCACAAAACAACGAAATGGATCGAACAGTTTCTAAGCAACCGCAAACAGTTCGTCAAAATACAAAATCATATCTCGACCAGCAAACGCGTCATATCAGGGGTACCACAGGGGTCAGTGCTGGGCCCACTTTTGTTCTTAATCTACATCAATGACATATCAACCGACATAAACGCGTCAATTAGACTGTTTGCAGTTGACTGCATAATATACAAAGAAATAAGGACTCCTATACCGACATTATTCACTTACAGTCTGCCCTCAGTAAACCAACAGATTGGTGTTCCTTATGGCAGATGCAAATCAACATAGATAAAACAAAGCACCTTAAGTTTAGCATGACAGCAAATTCTCAGACCAATTCATACACAATTGACAATATCAAAATTGACATAATTTTGACATATAAATACTTAGGTGTTATATTCAATTCCACCTTGACCTGGAATGGCCATATAGAATACATAGCTTCTAAAGCCTTAAAGAAGCTCGGCCTCTTGAAGCGACGCCTTCATCTCGCGAATCATGACACCAGGTTATTAGCTTATAACTCGCTCATTCGTCCCTCGTTAGAATAAGCATCTATTACTTGGCATCCCCATCACGTCATCTGGACAAATCACCTCGAAGCGGTCCAAAACAAAGCAGTCCGGTTCATCTTATTCTCGATTTCAAAGTGTCATCAAACGAAAAAGCACCCTTGATATACATTCACTCGCCTTGCGACGAACACTTGCCCGGTTATCATTCTTTCACACCCTCTACCTTAGCGGCTCGCCCTCTTCGCGATCTCACATTTATCCCGCGCACCACATCTCTTCTAGGTTAGACCACGCCTATAAAGTCAAACCAATTTTTTCTCACATTGATAAATACTGAAATTCACCTCTCGCACTCTCAATAGATCAATGGAATTCACTTCCATCTAGCATTGCCACCATCAACGATAATCAGTCCTTTCAGTTAGCGCTCCACTCGTTTCTCGAGCGCGATAGCACTTTTTAGTAAATCATTTTTATTGTATTGTACTGTATTGTAGAAACTGTACAAATGTGAAAAACAATAATCTCGACGCTATTGATATTTCTAAATCATGTGGTTGGCATTGTATTTATAATATTTCTTTTTTTTTGTATGCCTGAATTATCTTTACGTTTTCGCATCGTACTGATAGTGTTACTTTTTCAATTACTGTATACCTGAATTGTGACTGTATCTTTCACTTCTAATCAATCCCCCCTATGTAATGCCCTCTGGGCCCGTAGGGTATCCAATTAAATAATTAAAATAAAACGCGGCGCTTGCATGTATCGCTCTCTCCTGCGCCGCACCGGCCGCTTGCCGACAGGTTAATGTGGAATAAGGTGCGTCGGCATGCGGTAAGACGGATGGATTTAATGTGTGAATACACTAGTTCAATTTTAACAGTAAAGCTTTTTAAGCAATTGGTGAAACTCGGAAATCTGCCGAAAACTCCGCTAAGCTATGTAAGGCTAGCATAACAATGCCACGCTGTAGTAAAGACAAAGCTTCCTACGACTAGTTAAGTAAGGCGAAGTCTAATTCAATGGAGCCTAATTAAAATTCCTAGGAATAGTTAGGTAAGGCTAAGTCTAATTCAAAGGAGCCTAATTAGGAATAATAATTGAAGCCTAGTTCAGACAGGACTAATCCAACTAAGCCAAACCAAGCCAAACTGGACTAATTCAACCTGAATTGAGTTATGACAAGTAAGTCACACCTAATTGAGCGGATACTAATGATTTATAATTAAGTAAGCCATGATACTAATAAACCGTGTCTAATTAAGGTAAATCTAATTATGCGAAGCCTAACTTAGCTGAGATGATCAAATCTAGTGTAAACAAGCTTCTGATTAGACCTTGCTTAATTAATTAGTACTAATTAAATCACACATATCTAGGTTATTACTAGTTAAGTCGAACCTAAGCTAGCACTTATTAATCAAAGGTAAATTATGCTAAGACTTCAAGGTCAAGCCTCATTAAGTTGAGACTAAACATTTCAGGACTAATTAGGCTAACACTGATTAAATCAAGCCTATTTCAGGTAGTATTCATCAAGCGATATCTAATTAAGATAATATGTCCAAGGACAGCGTAACTAAGCCTGTACTAATTAGGCCATGTGTAATTAAGATATGACTAATTACCTCAAGCATAATTATATCATGAGTGATGAAGACCAGCGTATTAGGCAATGTACATTCAGGTATAAGTTAATTAGACTGAGTCTAATTAGTGTAACACTAATTAGGGCCTGGCTAATTCAGTTAAGACTAAGTCAAGTCTCAATAAGCTCAGATTATTAAGTTACGCTAAATTAAGCCAAACATTACAGACGTAATGATTTCATTCGAAACTAATTTACCTTAGTCAACCCTAATCTGCTGTAATCCTTAACTCACCCTAATCTAAGTCTAGCGTAATCCGCTTTATAATATGCCATAGTCCACCTTAATGCACCCTAGTCTGTCTTAATCCACCCTAATGCGCCTTAATGAGCTCCAATCCACTCAAGTACACCCTAATCAGACCTAGTCCTTTAATCTACCTTGTAGAAGAAATATTTTGGGTTCGACTCCAGCCATGTTATTTCGTTACCGATAGTTATTCTATCGCAGCCATATCTTTCGTAAAGATTTCTTGAAAATGAACCCAACTTAAATACCTCTGTAATTTCTGTTTTTGTAATTTTTGCTGCCGTAATTGCTCTCGTTTGTCAGGCGAAGTCGACGTCATTTTTTATATTTTAAGAGAGCAGTTTAACGGTTCAGTGGCGCACCGACGGGGATGGGGGGTTATGGGGGTTGTAACCCCCCATATGGTGCTAACAACCCCCCTGAGGCCGACCTAACCCCCTACCACTCGTAACTGACCTGTGTCCTAGAAGAATTGGCGCTTAATGTCTCAGCAAAACGCCGAAAGAATAATAAAATCATCATCATCATTGATGTATATTTTGGCATTTTATTTACTTTTTTTACACACGCAACAACTGTGTAATCCCCTGCCCGGCCCTTCGTGAAAGATTGAACCCTGGCAGAGATCCTGGGTGCGCTACTGAACTGGTTCCACATGTATATAATACTAATTCATAGGGTGTCATCCGTCTACCTTGCATTGAACAGCATTACAGATGATTGCTACTCGTTACCTGAGTACTTTGGACTAGCGTTCGGAATCCGCTGTTATTTTTAATACATATTAACGACATATTGATAGAAGTTATAACTTATTAGGGCACCATTTGAGATCGAATTATTAGCAGACTATTGCGTCCATCTTAACGAAATCAACAACTATGAGGAATGGACACATTTCTCCCTGGTGCTCTCATTACGGCATGTAGCTGAATGGAGATAAACCAGTGTTTATAAGAACAAAAAAAAAACGAGAACACGATACAAGACCTTCTTTACTTAGGGTTTTCAATCGGAATCGCTCCCTGGTATATCTGAATGCAAGTACTTAGGCGTCGCATTACTCACTCTCTCATTTGGAAAGGTCACACTATTCTCACCAGAGCGTCACCAGTCCGTAATTTTGGTTCCATTAGATAATAACTAAAAGAAGCATTTGCAAAACCTAATTTGTCAGTATACATATCGTTTTTCAGACCAGGACATGGACATGCATGCGCAGTTTAGGACTCCTGCATAAATCGTAGTACAAAGACCGGAGAAAATTTAAAGCGCAACGCCGTTCGCTACTTATATTCTAAGTAGTATAGCGGAACTGACCTTTCGGACCTAATTAAAAAGAGCACCATGTATGAAGATTCTGAGTGTGCCAGAAAATCCAGACTAATTAAAATGTCTTTCCCTGAGCTGTATGCTTTACCACTGCGGTCGCAGCTGAGGAGACATCACCATACTAAATCTTTAATCCCTTTTAGTACCAAAACAAGTTCTTCGGAATATCTATTTTTCCCTCGCATCATCTCTGAATGGAATAGTTTATCTCTCACGACTTCGTACAGCACGGACCTAATTTTTCATAGAATACCTTAATTGATCCTTAAAGTTTCTTTACCACACTTGAACGTTAGTACCTAAACGTAACATTGTCACACTACATCCTTTTCATTACTCAACATTCTAAGATTTCTGAGCTATAGGAGTGATTGTATGGTTTCTTCAGTTTACCTATATTTATAGGAAACGAAAGTAACAGTGTGAATAATTATGCTTGGTACAGCATGTTTATATCAGGTACGTCACACCGAAAGGGTGATGTGGACACGCAGCAAAACAATACCTCACTTTTCACAAGTAGGCGATAGGTACAACCTTCTTTGTGTTTGAGTAAAAATGCCCATACCAAAAATGAGCACCGATATATAGCGTGCAGTAGAACTGCGGGCTGATTTAAAACTATATTTGATGATTGCAATGCTCGCACGCTCGCCGTGTTCATAGGTAATAATTGCGTTTTGAGCAGAAACCTTGGAAGTAAGCAGGCAAGCAATATGAAAAGACATCGATCGCCTAGTTAAAAGTTGATGAAGCTGCATGTGGCGCATCGCTGCTCAAGTGATCCATTCGCGCTTCATTATAAAACCAAAATAAACCTATCTACACCTGCCAGACGCTCTCCCGGCGCAAATTAATTGCCATCAGGGTGATAATGCAGTTCAGGTGTGATGAAACGGTTCGTCGAAGTTCTCCTTCGACCAATCAGCGAAGCTCGGACTCTTGTGACGTCACCGAAAACCACAATGTCGTCGCGGCTAACTTTGGTATGCCGGAAATGGCCGGCGAGGCGCACGGGATTGTTTTCGAGTTCGTGGCGTGGCCGCGGCGCGTAGCGCGGCCGCATTTGACATCGTTCATTGTGCGCCATTCTCAACTTGATGCGCGTGTTAACTTGAATGTTAAAAAGAAATGTCGGAGGTGGTTTAGGGGCCCTTGAAGACAAATTTAACGAAAGCTCATCGGGTAGGGAACGATCACGCCTCATTTGTGTGAAACTACAGACAGCAACCACATGAATAATTCTCGACGTTCAACAAAATGTGTTACACCTTTCAAGAAGAAGCATTGCGCGTGCTCGCAACCTAACGGTCCGTATATAAGTGCGCCGAACAAATTGTTATTCCATGAAAGGAAGTAATGATATGACAACTTATAATTTTCACTTCTTGTTGTAAATAAAGTGCTGTCAATTTCCTGATGTACAAGAATCGCAAAGCTGTTCACAGAAAATGTGGCAATGCTCGCAGCGCCATAAATAATTTGTCTTAACAACTGAGTGAAATAAGGTAATCACGTGAAAGCATCGTAACGTTCTAGAAATCAGTGAACACGTCTGCCGAACACGTTCGATGCTTTTCGAAACGTAGTGCACCCGACCATATAAGCAGCAGCTCAAAGCAAAATCTTGAAGACTGTTTCCTGAATACGTTACCCGATTGTGAAACCGTGACGCAGTCTTGTTTACGGCACAAAAAGGCACCGGCAAGCGATGTTTGTTGCTTAACGTTATGCTAGGCTAGCCGCCGTAGTTATACTTTCCACGGTCTTTTCTTTTTGAAGCTGGCCTCGTTATTTTTAATGCGAAAGCGCTTCTTGGCTAGGTTGGCCATAGCGAGCGCCCGGCTCCCGTCCGCAAAAAGCGTCCGCAAAAGCCGTGCCCGGAAAGCACGTGACCTCTCCCACTGAAAGTGACGCCGACGCCAACATTCGCCACAGCTGCAGTCTGCGCGCGCTCCACTCCGCTGCAGCTACCTGTAGCAGCTTGCGGCCGCGTCGCCGCGTTTCTTCACAGTGTTGGCGAAAGCGCGCGCCCAGCTGCCTGCCGTCGCCGTAGCAACGCTCGGCGCGCGAACGCCCCAGCTAGCCCATCGTTCCTTGCCGCCATGCGTGTCGAGTTCAGTCTCGAATTGAAGACGCCCACTGAGGCCATCACGACGTCGAGATGTACATACGTGCATCGATCTCGCATTCACCAACGGCCTATACATTGTGCGAGATGTGATGTATGTCTCCACCTACTCGGATCATAAGGCCATGGTAGTGTATGTACCCCGACCCAAGTACGCCGTCACCGGAGCGATAAGAGGGTGACGACACCGGTGACTGTCTAATGACGCCGCCCACAACGCCGCGGCGGTCGTACTACTCCGATATGCCCGAGGCCTGCCTGGGTATATCTGCATATACTGTCTGGACGACGAATAGAAGGGGACATGCGAAGTGTCGACACCACTTTGATGGCATCATGTAAATAAACAAAATCCGGCTTCCCACATTGCCTCATTCTTTACAACACAACTCGGCAACACCAGTTTGCAGCACCCCTCCGCAACGACAGTCTAACCAAGAGAAAGGCTTTCGCGTTCTCATCTCATAAGAATGTGCTTAGGGATTGTCGAACTTTTGTTAGCACGCGATATTGTGCCAAAGATTTTCCCATGAATACAAAGTTTATTAATTGCAGCGTAAACCAGGCGAAAAAAGAGTGAGCGGCCACCGTTTAATGCCTAAAACTAACACATTTATTTAGTCAATAATATGTGGCAAAAATAGTCGTGCCCTTCACAATGCCCCAATGGCATGAATTGTGTATTTTTTAAGGGCGAAGCTCCTTAGGGGCGAGGCTTGCCTCCCGTAGTGTGTCGTAGCCACGCTCGCTCTCGGCGCGTGCCTGACGGCGCGCGTTCTCTCTCTCTCTCTCTCTCTCTTCGACAGCGGCAGTCACGAGTGCAGTCAGACGGGGTGTGTGCATGTGTGGGCCGCTCCCGGAGGCAGTACACCAGGACAGTGTCATCTGCTGTCTTGAGAGAGAGCGAACGGCGCGCGTTGACTATTGAAACGCTCTTTCTTCGACGGAATTGTCGATGGAGGCGAAAATGCCAGAGGCCCGTGTACTGTGCGTTGTCAGTGCACGTTAAAGAACCCCAGGTGGTCAAGATTTCCGGAGCCCTCCACTACGGCCTTTCTCTACTCTCCATCTCTTTCACACCCTTTCCCCCACCCCCACGGACGCTTAGCCGTGCTCCCTACATGGGCTGCAGAAATTACCGTCCTTTCCTAACCGAGCCACAATCATCATCAATCATCGTCATCTTCGATGAACGCTTTACCAGCTCGCAAGGCACGAGAACGCGCTCTCGCCCGCGAGAGACAACGCTGATGCAGGCAGCGTCTACTAGCGAGTTTCTTGATTGAAAAAACCGACTACTCGCGCGGCACAACCGTTCACCGGCCACCCCATATATATAGGCACTGGATTTTGACCTGCAATGCAGTGCCGGTAGGAGATTTCTCTTATGCGTAGCTGAACCATAAGGGTTCGCAAAGTGCGCGTTAACTAAATTAATCCGGAACTCGGCACGATCTACGACGTGGGAACTCAGGAATCTCATAAAGACCAGGAGCATAAATGAGGACGCGTGCGTAAATATACACACGTGTTATCACTCATTTACATGCATGAGTGTTCATTTACATGCATGAGTGGGCAATGTCACGGGTGATTTACGGTAACACAGAACGATCCCCAGCTTCGCCCACTCATCATGGTTCACTTCGTGGAGATGCGTGGAGTTTTTTTTTTTTTTCTAACAATAGGGCTGCAATCGCAGTACGGGACTTCTGCTGAAGCACTGCCAATCTAAATGTGTCATTACAACTCACTACCGCGTCTCCAAGTTTCTCCCTATTGCGCATACACTGACGCTTATTATTCTGAGCATTACCACAGTTCTGCGCTTCCCTCAGACATAAAGTTAGTGTTGCAGTGCGAATATTGCGCGCGCCAATATTTGCAGTGCTATGTTTTTTTTTTTTTCCCCTCCTGCGCAATTTTAGACGGATCCCTTGCTGGCTTCCATCAGTTAATACCCACGCAATCATCTCCCTATGCTACAGATAAACCTAACTCGGCTCGCTTAACGTGCTCACATGGGCAGCTTACGCCCGCAGAAGGAACGGCAAGTACATGATATCTGCGACTCCAGAACACGTGACAACTCTTATTTTCTGAAAAGTATTTTTAGCAGCATGTCAAATTCCACGGCAAACGCCGTTAGCAAGAGCGCGAGGTCAAGTTTACTGCTTGGTGCTTCATCCTATGTCGAACTAACGTACGCGCGAAATCTACAGGTCTCTTCTACACAAACACGCCCCGCCACGGTGGTCTAGTGGTTATGGCACTCGGCTGCAGATCCGAAGGTCGCGGGATCGAATCCCGGCCGCGGCGGCTGCATTTCGATGGAGGCGAAATGTTGAGGCCCGTGTGCTGTGCGATGTCAGTGCACGTTAAAGAACCCCAGGTGGTCGAAATTTCCGGAGCCCTCCACTACGGCGTCTCTCATAATCAGAACTGGTTTTGGGACGTTAAACCCCACAAATCAATCAATCTACACAAACACCTAGCGCACCTGGCGGAAATAATGGCCGATTCAAAAAAATATATTTAAAATAAAGGGCCGGGGGCGGGGGGGCTTAGGCTTCGCCTTTAAGAGTGGAACGCGATAATGCTATCGTGCTCCGTTCGCACCGCCTTCTCATTCACTTGCCATGCCTATTGGGTCACATACCTACACAGGTATCATGGCACAATTATTTATTTGTTTATTTATTTGTTATTTATTTAATTAATTACTTATTTACGGAATACTGCAGACCCATGAGAGTCTAGGCAGGACGGGTACAAGGCAAAAAAAAACTATTTATAAACATACATAAAAATGAACTCTCATTTACCAGCTGCAAAAATTAGCAGATCATAAATTAACACTGTCAACTGATTCAACTGAATTTAACAATGACAGTGGTAGCGCGTTCCTTCCGTCAATAGTGCGAGGGGAAAAAAGGAAAATTTGAAGTTTGAAATTTAATTGTTCACAGTCTGCCTCCGTCTTGCACACAATCGAATCTACCCAGGTGCACGAATTATATATCTTTCTGTCTTATTTTTTGTTTCTTTTACGCGGTCGCAACGGTTGGCAGGGTATTTTTCGCAAATATCGGATGCAGAGGCTTACATCGAAAGGTGGACGATGGCTCAGGTTATTATGTATATCTTTAAAAAAAGGCAGTGCCACTTACTAACTTTGACGTAGTAAGTGCTTGTCACAACATTGACTACCTAAGTAGCAAGTGCAGCTAGTAAACGACAACGTAGTAACTTCACTACCATGTCATTTACTGCCTGCAGTTACTAGCTACAGGTAAGGGTAGTAAGCAAAGGTAGTAACTTCACTACCATGACAATCTTTTATCGGGCTTATTATGATTCGGTTTATATTTGCTGTTTACGTTGCCATATCAAGTCGACTGCATTGCAAAAGATTAAGATCAAATAAAAATGGGCGCGGTAAGGCATTTTCCGGTGACGCTGATTGGTGCTGACTAATTACATCGTGTTACACCAATTAACGATTCCTAATTACTTCATGTGATTAGCCCTGTGAATACGCTGCACATAGAAATATTTAGGTGACAGCTTAGAAACATATTCGAACCAGTAATGACAACACACACTACCGCACGCAGGTGATCAAAGCTTCTACGCGATATATCTCCTAACGGCAACGTTAATGCTATGTATGGCCATACACTTTTAAAAAAAAGGTAGTAGAAAAGCTAGTAACGGGACCGGTTACTACCGTTTTGGCACCATTACAACAATTTTTTAGGGGCGAAGCTCCTTAGAGTGTGGGTCGTCCCTCCTCTGTAGTAGTAGTACGTATGTAGCCACCTCGCGCCGCCGGGAGGCTCGCGCTCGCCCTCGGCGCGTGCCTCCCGGCGGCGCGAGCTCTTCTCACTCTTCCATCTGCTGTCTTGTGAGAGAGAGAGAGACAGAGAGAGAGAGAGAGCGAAAGGCGCGCGTTGACTATGGAAACGCTCTTTCTTAGATGAACGCTCTACCAGCTCGCAAAGAAGGAGAACGCGCCCTCACCAGCGAGAGACAACGTTGGCGCAGACAGCGTCTTCTAGCGAGTTTCTTGATTGAAAAATACCGACTGCTCGCGCTGGAGAACCGTTCACCCGCCACCCATATATATATAGGCACTGGATCTTGACTTGCAATGAAGTGCCGGTGGGAGATTTCACTTGTGCGTAGTTGAACCATAAGGACTCCTAGCGTGCGCGTTAACTAAATTAATCCGGAACTCGGCACGATCTACGATGAACCTCCGGAGCTTCGCCCACTCATCATCATTCACTCCGTGGATATGCTGTGGATTCTTTTTTTTTGTCCCTTACTAGCTTAGATGTATGCTAGAGGTAGTAAATGTAAGGGGTAGTAACAGTCACTACATGCGTACGTAACAGGTTAGTAAATGCTACTACCTCCACTGGCAGTAGTATATCATGCTGTAATTGTGATAGGCGTACGAGGAATTTACGCAAACTATAATTGATTTGACTATGTTTGAATAAGAGTGTCATGCAGCGTCATTGCACTCATATACAAACAGAAAAATACAAGAATCTCGATCTAAAACATTGATTGCTTATCCGAATCCACTTCTGCTTACCGGAACAACGTGAGCACCGTTAAGTATAGATAGGAACACAGCGAGTTCGACGCGTGCCGCCATATGAATGGATGGATGGATGGATGGATGGATGGATGGATGCTATGAGCGTCCCCTTTGTAACGGGGCAGTGACATGTGCGCCACCAGGCTCGTTGGACTGCGCGTCACGCCATCTATTGCACGCGCGGCGAAACGCGCTGAGTGAGTGAGTAGCAACTTTATTCGTAGAAGGGGCGAGGGGTGATGGAGGCTAAGCCACATAGTCTGCAAGGCTGTGCCTTTCAATGATCTCTTCAGCACGTTCCAGGACCAGTGTCTGGATGTCTCTGTCGGTGCTGGAGAGAAGGGCCTCCCATTGTTCCTCGGTCGGTGGTGAGCGAAAGAGGTCGGCGGGCGGGGGATCGTCCGGGCAGCTCCAGAGAATGTGGTTCAGCGAGGCTATGCCGCCGCAGAGGCAGCAGCGCGGATCGATGACACCTGGGTGTATGTACGAAAAAACGAGGGGGCACGGAAACGTCCGGGTCTGTAGGCGCCGCCAGGCGATCTCGGACCTCTTGGGAAGACTGCCGTGAGGCGGAGGATAGGCGTATCGCTCGAGACGGTAGTGCTGGGTGATGTCGTGGTAGGTGACCAGGGGCTCCGGCACAGAGGTGTCCGACTCTGAGGGGCCCACCGCTCGGTCGACGAATCCTCGAGCGTGTTGGTGAGCTGTCTCATTGCCGGGGTGACCCGAGTGGGCGGGGACCCAGATCAGTTCAAAGCTGCACTGCTCGTCGTGCAGCAGTAGTGGGCGAAGGAGTCGTAGGGTGGTAGGCGATACGAGACCACGCGCGAAATTGGAGATGGCTTGTTTAGAGTCGCTGAGTATAACGCCAGCGTCGGTCGAGATCGCAGCCAAAGCGATGGCCGCCTCTTCCGCCTCGACGGCAAAGGGTGTTCTAACGGTGCCTGCCGTGACTGCCGGCCTGGAAGGCGCTGAAGAGGACGACACGGAAACGACTACGAGGGCATCCCTGGGTGAGTTGTATCGGGCTGCATCCACGTACATGACTGCCGGGTGGTCGGCGTACTTGGCGTGAAGCATAGCCGCACGGGCTTGGCGGCGAGCGTCGTGGTGGCCCGCAAGCAAATTCTTGGGTAGCGGCTTGATGGAGAAGGCCGCTCGAACGGCGTGAGGTAACGAAACCAGATCCGGTGGGTGGGAGGAGGTGTCATGGCCGATAGAGGAAAGGATGTGGCGACCGGTCGGCGAACGGTAAAGGCGTTGCACCTGAGCGGAGCGGTGAGCCTCTATCAACTCGTCGAGGGTGTTGTGTACACCCAGACGGAGAAGACGATACGTGGACGCGTTGGTGGGAAGGCCGAGGGCTGTCTTGTATGCCCTACGGATGAGTGCGTCAATTTTGTCGCGTTCCGCGTTGAGGAGACGAGTATAAGGAAGGCCGTACGTGAGGCGAGAAACGACGAAGGCGTCGACAAGGCGAAGCAGATCGTGTTCTCGCATGCCCGCACGCCGCGCACGGACACGGGCGAGCATACGCGCGGTCTGCTGCACGGAGAGCGAGAGCTTGTCGATGGTGCGCGTGTTGTGGCGGTTGGATTGGAGTATCAGCCCCAACACTCGGAGATGTGAAACGACGGGCACCGCAATGGAGTTGGCGTAAAGAGTGATGGTGGGGTGAGGCGTTTTGTAGCGACGCCGATCGGGAGGCCGCATGAGAAGGAGGGCCGATTTGGCCGCCGAGCAAGTGAGACCGGCCGCGTGCACGTGGGACGTGACGATGTCGGTTGCGCGTTGCAGCGTCTCCTCGATGTGGCCGTCAGAGCCCGACGTGACCCAGAGAGCAACGTCGTCCGCGTACAGGGTGTGTTTGAGGCCGGGGATACGGTTCAGCTTGTCAGGAAGAGAGTGGAGAACGAGATTAAATAGAAAAGGCGACAATACGGCGCCCTGAGGGGTGCCACGAGGGCCAAGCTCGTACGTGGGAGACGAATGGTCTCCTATGATGATCTCGGCCGTCCGGGCGGTGAGGAACGCGCGAATGTAGTTGTAGGTGCGGGTGCCGGGGTTGAGGGCTGCGAGTTCGGTAAGGATAGCCGAATGGGAGACGTGGTCGAACGCTTTGTGAATGTCGAGGCTAAGGAGAGCCTTAGTGTCTGAGAATGTGGGTGGGTCGAGAAGGTCGTGGTGGAGTTGCAAGAGGACATCTTGCGTCGAAAGATGGGGACGGAAGCCAAGCATAGTGTGGGGAAGCAGGTGGTGAGTCTCCGTGTACGTTTGCAAGCGAGCAAGAATGACATGTTCCAGAAGCTTACCGACGCACGAAGTGAGTGAAATAGGTCTGAGATTCTCGATTGTGAGTTTCCTTCCCGGCTTGGGGAAGAAAGCCACGCGGGCGTGCTTCCATGACTGGGGGAGGATGCCGGAGCGCCAGCACTCGTTAAGGAAAGAAGTAAGGGTAGCAACTGAAGGTGCGTCGAGGTTTCGGAGGAGCTTGTTGGGGACGCGATCTGGGCCAGGGGCGGAGGTGGTGCGGAGCTTATGCGGAGGTGGTGCGGAGCCCGTAGACTTCCGCTTCAGTGATGTCGGCGTCGAGTTCTGGGTTGGGGGCCCCAGAGTAGGACGCGAGAGGGAGAGAAGGAGTACCGGCAGGCAGAAGTTGGAGGTATTTGGCGGCCAGGTCTGCCATTAGCGACGGAGTGTCGCCGGGGTAGGCCCGAACCACTCGCTGTAGTTGCTGCCGAGCGACCGACTTGGCGGAAGCAGGGTCGAGGAGGTGGCGGAGGAGATGCCAGGATTTTTCGTTGCCCAACTGACCAGAGAGCTCGGAGCAGAGCTGTTCCCACTGCTGGCGGGCAAGTACGGTGGTGTGTTGCTCAATCGTACGATCGAGGTGCGCGATGCGGTGGCGTAAGCGGCGGTTGTGACGCTGCTTGTTCCAGCGGTTGGTGAGTCCAGTGCGAGCGGCCCACAGGTGGGCAAGGCGGGAGTCGACTGCCGGATGATCCTCCGTGGTGGGGATCGAGGCGGTGACTGCATCGAGGTCCGCTAGCAGTTGGTCGGTCCACGTCGAAAGGTCCTCGATGTTGGAGGCGGCGGAGTGCAGCCGGCGTTCTCGGAACGCGTCCCAATTTGTATAGCGGGCCGTGTGTGGGTGCGGCTTGCACTGGGAGGTTCGGACTTGAACGGTGATGACATAGTGGTCACTGCCGAGGGACTGGTGCGTGTTGGACCAGCGCGCGTCGGGCACGCTCCGGCAGAAGCTGAGGTCCGGGGCGGTGTCGCGGCACACACTGTTGCCGATGCGCGTTGGTTGGTTGGGGTCGGTGAGCAGGGAAAGGTTGAGGTCCTGAGCGAGCTGCCACAGCCTCCTTCCGGGGCGATCGGCCTTCGGGTAGCCCCAGTCTGGATGCCTGACGTTGAAGTCGCCGAGAATAACAAAGGGGGATTTTGCTGCTCTCGCTGCAGCGGCACGTAGCAGGGCGAGTAGGTATGCATCCTCAGTGGCACGAGGGGGGTTGTACACGTTGAGAATAAAAAGAGAGGGCTGTTCACGTCGCTGAGGTAGTACCTCGAGAAAGACGTGGTGGACTGCAGGGAAGGGTAGGTCGACTTGATTAACAACAAGCGTCCGCCGGGTGAGGATGGCCGTGACGGGATGGGGCAGAGGATGATAAGCCACTTGGTTGTGGGCAACGTAACCCGAGAGGGAAACGTCGGCATGAGTTTCCTGCAGTACGATGATATCAGGAGAGGTCGAGGGGTCTAGTTGTTGAAGATGGGGAAGGAGGTGGTTACGCTTGAGACGAAAACACGGCAGTTCCACTGCCAGATGGTGACGACGGATCGGTCAGCCATTTGTAACAGCAGATGGTGTTACCTCGACCGTTTTTGCTGAGGGTCGGGCTGCGGATGTGATGTGTGATGAACCAGTGTAGGGTAGCAAACCGGACTCATGACTGGTTAACATCCCTGCCTTCCCTTCCTTATTTCTCTCTCTCTCTCTCGGGCTGCGGAAGAGGAGGTGGTGCGGGCATGAATGGGGTGGCTTGGCTCGGATGCTTTCAAGCATGGTAGTTTGCATGGTATCTACTGTCGACTGGAGAGATTGGAAGGACGACGCGGGTGGATAGGCAGCGAAGTCTGTGCGCAGGGAATTTAGAGATTCGTGTTGCGCAGTGAGAAGTTGGTGGACGGAGTTGAACCGGCTATCCAATCGTTTTTCAAGATCCACCAGGACCGTCTTGATAGAGCTGCCACACGCAGGTTCCAGCAGGTTGTTTCCACACAGTTGTAATGCTATTGTAGATGAGCACGCGCGTCTCAAAGATCCTAGGTGTGTCCACTTGTGCTGTTGCGTTGAGGGCACCAATGGATAAATGTTATTATGAAGCAATAGGGTGAGAGAGAGAAAAAAATAATTTTATTAAACGTCCTTGCTGGACTAGCATGCATGCAGGAAGGTGAGCTGGCGCCGCTTGCTGCGAGGTTTTCATCCCCGCTGGATGATCTGTCGCTCCTGTTGTAGAGCAGCTACTGTTGTAAGTTAGTGAAGGTGTATTTCCTTCTCCCAAATAAACTAAGCAAGCATCTAAGCCCACGGAAGATCGGGAGGAAATTGCGAAACCGGAATGTAGAAATTTTAGAAGTGCAGCGACAACATTACACTACATGTGCAGTCAAAACATAACATGGCAAGCCCTACAGGTGCAGGTGTGATGAACGTCCTGAGGTTTGCACGGACTGCCTGCTTCTCTCTGGGGGGTAACTACATTGGGCGACTTGGCCCGCGCATGCGTGATCCTTAAAGAGGAACGACTTGCAAGGATTGGCGTCAACGCTGTTTACGCAAAACGACAATTTTAGTTGGAAAGGAATCAACGGAAAGGAAATGGCAAAGAAAGTCTATAGGTGTGCCAACACCGATGGTAGTGCGGAAAGGGTGCAAAGACCGCTTTAGAACGGGCTGGATTCGTGTGGAGCGCAGTGACTCATGGGACGGCGAAGTGGTTATTTTTCATGGCATATCCGCTCAAGCGTCGGCAAGCGACTACAGGCCACACACCGCCGTGGCCCTCAGATATTGTTCCGATCCCAATATTTCAGCGCTCGTTCACTAAAAGGTCCGCAGAGTTGCAGTGCGCTGTGACACAGTGCAATGATCGTCCCCAACAGTGCTCCTTCGTCCAGTATAGCAAGATCTTTCGCTTGTTAGGAACCACAACTGCTACTCCACCATTTTTGGTAAAAAACTGGCTGCAAAAACAAACCGACGTTTAAAAACAACCGCATTATTGCTACTCACCGGACAGATACCACTTTAAACTCTTCCCTGCGCAACACACGCACGAAATCTGAAGAGTTCAACAAGAGGAACATGTGAACTCGTGGCGGACGATACCTGCAACGCCGCCTCATAATGACAGGCGCTTTGAAAGAGCGCCTGTCGACACATGATCGTCGTGTCATTCTCCGTGATGAGCAGGAGGTTTATTTTCTGCTATTCATTATAGCAAATGATGCTTGTATGAAACTAGCCAGTTTCCTACGACTGATCATGCACTGCGCCAGCTGCGAGTATCGCTGGCCGCGACACAGCGCTATTTATCTCCGTGGGGTCAAAAAAAGAAAACAAAATGAAAAGATTAGTCTCTTTGGTGTATTCAAGCCTCTTTCCCTGGACGCACCAAACGTCTTTCAGTGCTCGCTCCTGGTTCGGAAATTGCTCGGAGTTGCCCTTCGTGTTACATAGGTTACGTTCGTAAAACGAAATAGATGAGCGTCGCGGTAGAATAACAACGTTAGCCTACCCATCCGCTTAATTTCCCGGGTTCGTTTTCCCCGTTCACTGCACTAAACCACTGGCGGCAAATCTCGGCGTTGTTCGTTATGTCTGGAATCGCCTGAAAAGACCGCACTGGCAGGGTTCCGGTGGTGCGTTGTGCTCGTCGCAGGCAGAGCTTAACCATCTCTTCCTCTAGCTCTGGTTGTTTTGGCATCCGTAAATGGCACAGTAGAAGCCCGTCACCTTGACGTATGCAGAAGTAGCACAATCGGGTACTTTTTCCGAGCCTGAGAGCTTATGCTTGCCATGTTTACTTGCCGGAGATACACGCGCCTGCACACGCGCTGTCCGTCGTGGCAGCTCGGCTCCGTCGTCTGCTCGCGTACCCTCGAAACCGGTTTGCTTTCGACGGTATGCGGGCGCCTGGGTGCGAGACAGGCGTGCTCTGGTCTATAGCCATATATAGCGTTAACGTTGCTGTTAGGAACTTAGGATATATATCGTGTAGAAGCTTTCACCTTCTGTGTGCGGTAGTGTGTGCTGTCGTTTCTGGTTCGAACTTGTTTCTAAGCTGTCGCCTGAATATTTCTATGTTCAGCGTATTCACAGGGCTAATCACATGAAGTAATTAGTGGTCGTTACTTGGTGTAACACGATGTAATTAGTCAGCACCAATCAGCGCCATCGGACAATGCCTAACCGCGCTCATTTTTATTTAATCTTAATCTTTTACAATACCGTCGACTTGATATAGCGACGCAAACAGCAAATATAAACCGAACCATAATAAGCCCGATAAAACATTGCCACGGCAGTAAAGTTACTACCTTTGGTTACTACCCATACCTACAGCTACCCAGGCAGCACAGATGCTCGGGCCAATATTGTTTTTTTGTTGGCTTACAGAGGTCCAATGAAGGCCCTGTGATACCACTGATAAGCCAGCATTGGAAATTCCATCTATTAAGGCCTCCAACAATGGCCCATCGTAACCATTCAATTTGCAATATTGGTTCTTCCATCCTGTAAAGAAGGCAAATGTGGGCCATAGTTGCCGCTCAGCATACATTATTGGTGCGTCCAGTGCACAAGGATGGTAATGATGGGTCAGTTCCTACATAGTCCTATCAATATTGGTTATGTAATGGCGGCAGGCTGTATATATTGTCCAATCAATCTCACTGTATAGCCAATGCTGGACTTCCAATGTTCTGTGTCGGACAATATTGTCCGCACACAAGAGTTGTAGCATCAATGTTGGTAACATTTGCAAGTACACATGATATATCGGGAGGCAGGTACACATGGTGGCAAGTACACATGATTGTTTTCCTGTTTTACCAATATGAAGGGACCACTAGCTCGACTCGGTGCCGCAAATGAGTTCAGAAAAATCATTGTGTATGTATTCAGTGCAGCAGGAAAAATTATCTCTATAATTTACGTAATTGTTTATTTGCGCAAGTTCTAGCTAAGTGTGTGTGAAGTAGACTAGAACTTGCACATTGGAAGTTGAGCAAACTACATTCTACAACGCCATCATATGGTCCAAAATGCCCAGCAGCATGTTAGTGGCTTCCGAGCCCACGTGCATGGCCTAACAGGTCACTTTATCTGTTGTCATTGCAATATTTCCAAAATAATAGAAGTAGGCTGTGTATACTTTCCGACATTCTGTCTGGTTTCTTCAATACAGGACAGCCAATGCTGCTTGCGAGACAATATTGTCCAGACGTAAATACTGTCGTGCCTATGTTGTTCACATTGGGAAGTACATGACATATTAGAAGCAATGATCTCTTTTTCATTTGAAACAACGTTAATATATATCTACGTCCGCTATATATCTACATCCGCTAATGCTTGAATGTAGCCCACGAATGCATTTGGCTGTTAAGGTACGCGTTGTGTTGAGTGAAAGCTGCATTCGTTTTTGTGATACATTTCATTTCACGCATCTCAGATCAGCACGCGTAAAGATTCCTTGCGCGATATTCCGAAAGTATTTGCGAAATTCGCATGTAATTCACGCACCTTTTGGAACTCCTAGATGCACGGAGAAAAAAAACACGAGTTACGTGGTATTTGCGAGTAAGCACGGTATAAGTTATGCATGAGCAAATACGGCATATGCAAAACGTTGGAAGGTAAAGAAAAGCCTTTGTTATCTTTCTACCTGGAGCAGGGGGCACTGGAGCCCGCCCAACATGGAAGCATACCACGGCAGGGGGGGGGGGGGAAGCTGCGTGGGCGGCACTAATCCGTTTTGCTTCGCATACCTGTTTGACATGTTTTGCTGCAGCGAGCTGGGGGTGAGGCAGGCGAAGCGGCTTTCACTCTGCAGAGGTTTTTCGGACGCACAGGTTGTGTCGCACGGGCATCGTGTATCTGCTGAAACTGGCGAGTTTATGAAGTCAGAACACCTGAGTAATCTACGGACACGGAACTTGCGGCTGCAAACTTCTGCATAGTGAAAAAGTGGCAGCCCTGCGCTTCTTTGGACCGGACATTTTAAGTGAACTGAACAGATGAGCCTCGACGTGTTGCGACCGTTCTAAAGGTTTTCCTGAAAGCTCCGTGCCGATTTTAGCCATTCGTTTATTTTACTCATTGCGTATACTGTTGTGCTCGCACCCTCATTTTGGCGTGTGCCGGGTTTATTATAGCATGTATTACTGCGTATTTTCTTTATATTTGTCTATTTGTAAATACACACGTGGTGGGCTTTGTTGTATACGTCGCGGCAGATGAAGTAATCGGTTCTAGCAAAGCTGTTTTGGTTCGTGTGGCTTTCATGTTTGTGTTTTTGTCTTGCGTGAAACGCGTGTTTTCCCTGTGCTCTTTAACGGTCATTTCTTGTTCCTGGTTTTCGGTTCTTTCGAAGTCGTCGGTTTGTCCCCATATACCCTCCGTTCCGGATTCTGCATGCAGAAACATATCACCATATCCTAACATTCACTTATGCTGTGTTACTTAAGGAAGTGTTAAATTTCTACAATTCAGCTGTTTCGTGGAATCATTTCAGGAACCTTTCAAGCTTCAGCTGCTCCACGTAAACACGTAAACCAAAACGTGTCGCATAGGTTTAGGCATATGTTTTCTTGTGCCTCTTCTTTTTGCTTATGGTGCTTATGCATTTAGTTTTCTCGACGCTGATTATATACAATGGACTTCAAACTTAGAGTGAATATTGATTTGTTGATTTTATCGGAACTTTCTTTTCAATCCCTTCTCATGTCTCTTATACTCACGAATAAAATGTGTCACAAATAAAACATTTTGCTTATTTGTATGTGTGTATGTGTTCGAAAGATGCGTTTCGCCATTAACATACGAGTGCATAGACCATTTATGTCTGTTTTATGCTATCGTCATAACCACGAATCGTGAACATAACCAAATTCATTTCCCAAGTTGGCAATACATACATGCATACTAAGTACAAAATAAAGCTATTGTTACTCCCATAATTTACTGGATATTCTTGCTTTTTGCCTAGAGCCAGAAGCCTCGGCAAAACAAATTTAAGTGCATGCATGATAGCCAATAAAAAAGGTGGGGAAAATATAGAATCAGCCAATAAAGGAGGCTGGCAAGAAATGCTGCCTCATCCAACGATGAATGCTGGCAAAAAATGATGGACAGCCATCAATAAAGGCTGGAAAGAACGGTTAGAGCTTCCATTGTTTATACAAGCTTACCAATATTGAAAATACAAACGATGGACAATGTTGGCCAAAGCCATTCTTTCCCAATTTTTCCAACGTTATACGACTGGTATCCAACATTGGACTAATCTAGTCAAAAGTGTAGCATGGGGTCCGAAATCCAATGTAGTTCCAATATTGTATCCAATGTTTTCCAACGTTGCGCGAAGGTCGGTCCAATGTTGTTGTGCTGCCTGGGTAGTAACTGCAGGTAGTAAATGACATGATAAACTAACGACCTTGCCGTTTACTACCTGCAGTTACTACTAGGTAGTCAATGTTGTGACAAGCATTTACTGCTTCAAAGTTAGTAAGTAGCACTTCATAATCAAAAGAAGAGGCGTGCAGGACACGGACACAAGGAGAGCAGTGAACACCTTGTGTCCGTGTCCTGCACGCCTCTTCTTTTGATTATGGACTGTTACCAACTCGCTCAACTTTCTGTCCTTTTAAGTAGCACTACCGTTTTAGGGGCGAAGCTCCTTAAGCTGTAGGTCGGTTGTCACGCGTCGTATCGTGTAACCTACACCACTCACAATACCATGCAACGCCATGCAACGCCGGGAGGCTCGCGCTCGCCCTCGGCGCGTGCCTCCCGGCGCGCGAGCTCTCTCACTCTTCCATCTGCTGTCTTATGAGAGAGAGAGAGAGAGCGAAAGGCGCGCGTTGACTATGGAAACGCTCTTTCTTAGATGAACGCTCTACCAGCTCGCAAAGAAGGAGAACGCGCCCTCACCAGCGAGAGACAACGTTGGCGCAGGCAGCGTCTTCTAGCGAGTTTCTTGATTGAGAAATACCGACTGCTCGCGCTGGAGAACCGTTCACCGGCCACCCATATATATATATATAGGCACTGGATCTTCACTTGCAATGAAGTGCCGGTGGGAGATTTCACTTGTGCATAATTGAACCATAAGGATTCGTAGCGTGCGCGTTAACTAAATTAATCCGGAACTCGGCACGATCTACGATGAACCTCCCGAGCTTCGCCCACTCATCATCATTCACTCTGTGGATATGCTGTGAATTTTTTTTAAGAGTGTACTTAAGGACGCTTCCGTTGTTCCGGTAAGCAGAAGTGGATTCGGATAAGTAATCAATGTTTTGGATGGAGATTATTGCATATTTCTGTTGCAATGTATGCAACGAAAAATATGTATGCAACGACGCTGCATGGGACTCTTATTCAAACATAATCAAATCAATTATAGTTTGTCTAAATTCCGCGTACGCCTATCACAATTAAGGCATTATATACTACTGCCAGTGGAGGTAGTAGCATTTACTAACCTGTTACGTATGCATGTACTGACAGTTACTACCCCTGACATTTACTACTTCTAGCATACACCTAAGCTAGTAAGGGACAAAAGATTGTAGTGATAGTGCCAAACGGTAGTAAGGTGTCCCATTACTAGCTTTTCTAGTCCCCCCCCCCCTTTTTTTTTTTAAAGAATGTACTGTATAAAAGCGTTCTCCCCACCGTTGACGGCGGTGGATATATCGCCCACCTCTCCGCTTCGCCGTCTACTGCTCTGATTCACAGCCAATCGCTTTCGATAGACCACCCACCACTCCGACTGCCCACTTCGACATTAGCAATGTCCATCTGAGGAAGCAAAAATGGCAACTGCGCGCGCGCAACGCCAGCGCGCCCTGCCTAGCGTCACCCGGTTACGTAAGAACGAGTCTGACAGGTGGCCATGTGGCCTCAGTCATCATCAGAAATTCCATTGGGAGCGCTCGAGCTCAACCGCCCTTGATTCAGCTATGTGAGAGTCTTGGAGTCAATGTCTCTGCAATGCTTGGGCACTGCAGATGACGCGTGGAATCGAACAATAACTGGCAGAAGAAACACTCATAACACTTTTTGTTATTATTTTTAGGAGCTTCTAGTTTTTGACCACAATACGTACCCCTCCTCTCTCGCAAAATGTCCACCGCTTAAATATTTCTGGGGAGAACCCCGTTCGCTTCACACAAAGCTAGAGGACGCGGGTTCGATTCCCCACTTTAAGGAAACCAGAGTATTCAAAGTTAATCCGCAGCCCTCCGCTACGGAGTGACTCTCAATTACATCATGCCGACCCGCAAAACCACCCTAATTAGTATTACGATGGTTCACAAAAATGACAATGTGGTGTCTTTGCACCTTCACCCAGATGAGATGCTCATATGGTAGCAGTCTCCACTAGATATCACCAAGAATTCTATAATGGAGGCCTTTATAGGAAAAGCACCTAATACGTATCGATAAATTAGTGCTCGTCATTCTTCACCGTACCAGGAGGCATTGACCGCGCATGAATAATTAGGCTTACTTTGTAACATTTCGTTATTACCCACATTAGGACAGCTAAAAAGTGCCCTTTCTGCTGTCTTTTTCCCACATCGTCACTTAAGGAGAGATGACAACGCGAGAAAAGAAGCTTTTACAAGAGCCTTATAAACAGAAGACATCCGAACAGCAGTTCTATAGTTCCAGAGGTCTCTCAAATAAACATACTTTTCGTTACTTTATTTTTGTTCAGAACATTGTTTATTTTAAAAAGGTTTAATGCGTTCTGGCACTTTTCATAGAATCTGACGGCAGAGGTCAAACAATAATAGTCTCACTTCGAGATCACTATGCAGCAACTTTTTTTCAGTGTCACCATTAGGTATACAGAAATCCGCAAATTTGTTACGTTACGCGGCTGGGCTGCTGATAGCGCACATGCTTCCAAACGCTTCGGCACAAGGTTATCATGCTGAAATTATATGACAGCGTTCGACGCCTCTTTCGTCAAGCAGGTGCACCATGAATATCATCTCGACGGCCAGTGCTCATAGATCAGGCCGACTGGATTGCAGCGAATGAAGCAGCAGATAGGGCGCTGGACCAAGGGCTCCGATATGAAAAGAAAAAATTGGCACCCACGTGTTTGTAGCGCAAAGCTACAATCAGGTGGATGCCAATTTTTTCCCTTTCATAGCACTTACTCACCCGTGAGTGATTCCACAGAAGTCTGGTGTTATTTTGGACACCATCAAATCCCGCCGTGTTGTCAAATTATGTAATGGCGGCACTTTAAACCAATCAGGAAGACCGTATATCATCCCTCCGGGCAGATCAGAGCTGACAAGGCTGATTGATTGTTTTCTGGGTTTTTACGTCCCTAAACCAGCTCTGATTATGAGAGACACCGTAGTGGAGGGCTCCGGAAATTTCGACCACCTGGGGTTCTTTAACGTGCACTGACATCGCACAGCACACGGGCCTCAACATTTCGCCTCCATCGAAATGCAGCCGCCGCGGCCGGGATTCGATCCTCCGACCCTCGGATCAGCAGCCGAGTACCATAGCCACTACAAAAACGTGGCGGGGCCAGCCAAAGCTGACAAGATGGCGAATTCAACGGTTTGGGAGGATTTGAAAATGCAAGACAGTAACCCCGATATATCATATGCATTGTTCGTGTGCTTTTAGTTGTCGATCTATTCGCCCTAGCACCGCCAGTTGCTCCAGCCTCGGACCGACATTTGACCAGGATTACATCCCCGGACCAGGACGTATTTTTCGTGAACGCTGAAGCTCTCATTTCTGAGAAATCCATATATCAGATTTCCTTGTATCTTTGTGCTACAAACAGGTGGATGTCAATTTTCCCATTTCATAACAATTACTACCTTGCGTGATTCCACAGAACTCATTTGCCATATTGTCCGTCCTTTGGGAATACCTAGACTACATTTTTCAACTTCTAATAGTGCTACCTGAAAACACTTGCATATTCAACCCCAGAATATGTCGCCAAACCGAACCTGTTGCTCAAAACGCACGTTTACAGCGAAGTTGTACATAGCAATATGCTTCCGTGCATTTTCATCCCCCGCAAGCAACAGCTGTACTTAACTGGGCTCGTTAAGCGGGCACTCGAGGCCCGACTTATGCCATTAAAGGGTCTATAGGCCTTCGAGCACACACGAGTCGGGTTTCGAGACAGTAAACGGCCTTTCAGCCGTCGAGCACGCACGAACGTTATGGCCATCAATGGTGCTCTGTACCAAGCTGAAATGACGCGTGCGGTGTTGGTTCCTAGTGCACCTCAAATAGTAAAACAAATCAAGTTCTAATGTCTTCTTTCCCACAAAGTCAAGCATTACTCTCTCGTCCGGAAAATGGCACGAAAAGGTGCTTTTTAAACCGTTTCCGCGCTGCCGCTTTTTCGTTTCCGCTATCACCGCTCTCAATACTCACCGCCGTCGTAGCGGTGTCGCGCTGCTATAAGCTACAACGGTTTCCATTCTCGGCCACGGCGATACAATTTGGATGGAGGCGAAATGCAGGAACACCCGCACAATTATATTTAAATTCACGCCAAAGAACCCAGGTGGCCAAAGTCAATACGTTCCCGCACTATACGGCGTGCCTCGTAATCATGTTGTGGGGTCGGGACTTAGAACTCCATCAAATATTAGCGCACCAGCGGCTAAACGGCAACACATGAAATGCGCCATGCAACGGACCACTGCTCTCCACGGAACAAGCTCGTTTTACTTTTTGTCCATGTCAGCTGACTAGACCCCTGGAAGGTTGGTCTGACAAAATCATACGCTATAAGGCGTATCTAAAAAGAGAGAGAGAAAGAAAGAGACTCTCGGTGCTTGCATTCTTATTTGTTGTCTTGTGTTTAGATGTGCATAGCATTTTTATGCGACTATCCTTCAGGCTGAACGACCACTTCCAGGCCCAATGTAATTTCTTAAAAACAGTTTTTGCGGTGTTATATTCCTACAATACTTTTGTTGCAATGACTCATTATGTACCTCATAAACAACATTTCCAATTACACTCGGGTATTACGCGCACAATCTCTGAAACGATTGCATATGGTACGCAGTAGTTGGCACTAAATTAATTTTGGCCCTTCTGTGCTCTTGAAGGTGCGCATAAATCTCAACATACACACGTGTTATTATTTAGGCGCCATCCAATATGTCGCCGTGGCTGCCGGTGATAGAACCCATGTCATTAGCAGCGAAACAGCTTCACCGCTAAGCTACGACCACAATAAAACAACATTGCAAGGCATGTGCTCAATGAATTTGCCGTCTGATCGCCCAACTACAAAGGGCAATCAAGGTAACAACATCGTCATCATCACAATACTTGAGGGCGACACTAATTTTTTATTTAGGTCGCTGTTAGTGGCACTCGCACCTTGGTGGTGTGAACCTTGTATCACCTAATGTAAGCTACCCACATATCCAACGATGGTATTTACACGTGAATTTCCATAGGAAAATGGATTTAGAGTTCGTTTATAACTCCTGATGAGTCCCTAGAGGGAGAGAGAGAGAAGCAAAGAAGAGAAAAGGAAGAGTTCCTAATGGCCTCGAGATCGACATGTAGATGGCAGCACTGTCATCGCGTGAGTGTGGATGGGCGTTCGCCGGCGCGCATTGAAATGTACACAGCGGCGCTCTGTTGTGAGCGGTTTGAGGCAGCTGTTGGCTAAATAAAAGCTTTAATTGCAGTCAAACGGTAATACAGGTATGCTTCAATCTCACGTCAGTGCAGGAAGCACGCAAAACGTTCTTATTGCACGTGAAGGAAGCGTGATATGCCATTCAAAGGGGCACTGACATCACCCATTCTCACAGGTTGACTTCCTCACCATACCTTCCGCACCATACTTTTTCTCTCACCATGCTTAGGTTCTCTACTGTCTACAATGCTGGCATTGCTGTTACGCGAGTGAAAGAGTTCAGTATTGTGTTCTCGTTCATTTTTCCCTATTAGCTACAACAACAAAAAAGGACTGTTACGCATTGCGTTAAAATAGCAGCTTGTGTGTGTGAAATAGCGTGTGAGCAGTGTACTCCGCTACACCACTCACACGCACACTTGCGCTTGAATGCCTTGCATGTGATGTTCGATGAAACACAAGGCAGTTAGCAGGCTCAGTTAGTCAAGCTACGTGACTGCATGCGCCGCTTGAGTACTATCACGATATCTGACACAAACCTATATTAAGTAAACATTTTAATACTCAAACGCATCGCCTTCTTCCCATCATTATTTGCGTGACCGTGGCAAGAAAAGGTTCATTTTTATGCACATAAAAAAACAGATGCGTTCTTCAAGCGACAAACGTACGTCTGCTATTTACCGTCATGCACACAAAGACATATCGCGAGACAATGTCGCTGCAGCGCTGCATTTACACGTTGATGTTTCCCGCTTGACTTATTCAGAAGGACGCTAAGTGCACTTTGCCGTATATTTGAAATGCACAGCAGCATCCAAACTGATATATCTGTGCCAAACCGGATGTGCGACGATGACATATAGCACGCTCACGACACATGCGCTCAGTGATTTTAAGAAAGAGCGAAGACTGCAGCGCGATGCCAAATAACAAACATATTGGAGCATATGAGTGACGTACGGGCGCATGTAAAAACGCAGTGGCTAGCAGACGACGCAAGACAGCTATCCACACTTGGGAGCTTCGTCCACTCGCCGCGAGGCGCCGACTGTGTTCGATGTCGAGGCCACTAGCGTCTAAAGAAACTCAATATAGGAACATAGAAGATCGCTATCAGGTGGAACGCCGTCTATTACATCGTTGCATTGCCGAGGCTGTAACTGCACGCCCAAGTTAACGAATGCACGATTTTGTACAGACATAAGAATGAAGAAACGCGTTTAATAGTCGAGGCCTCGCATATCAGTATTAGTAGAAGCGCGTGCGTGAGTCAGCCGTCGATAAGCCTAAATAAACAGAGAATAGACTGCCTTCGCCTTAACAGGTGTCTCTCGCGTGGACCGGCACGTGTAACCGTTTGACAGGTAGCGCTACCATTCCTGAGCATGCGCAGATAAGTAGTGTCTTTTTTCTTCTTGTTTTTCGACTCTGTGCTGTGCTTCAGTTGATAGTCGGCGTTTGTGTTGTCCACTTCTCTTCCCTTGTGTCCGTGTTTTGCACGCCTGTTCTTTTCACTACGGAGAGCTAGTGGCATCAACCCCCGACTCTCTGCTTATGGCTAGGCATCTTGCATTTTCAGCCACGACCTTGATATGTCATAATAATAATAATAATTTCCGGGAATTTACGTCCTCACACCACGGTATGATTATACCGCGCTGACCACTGGTGGCAGGCACTGGTGACCACTGGTGGCAGGTCAGCACGCGCTGACCACTGGTGGCAGGCTCAGTACCACACCCTGGACAAAGTCGTATTTCGTCGACCTTCAACACCAGGGCAGCATCAAACTCGTTGCTTACGCAAAACTCGTCCATCTTAACGCCATGGCAAAACACGCGGCAAGTATGCAAGTTTTCCTGCGTCGCAGCAGCTTCCATGGACGTCGAAAACGCAACGTGCTTCGAGACACGGGCGTCACACGGCTCCGTGCCGGTGTGCCATGCAAAGCACAAATCAGTGGCATCACATGAAGCTGAATCTTGCTGCGGAATGCCGACGGTAACTCAATTTCCTCAACGGGCGCGGCCTTTGCGGCGTTTCATTCGTGCAGCAGGTCTGTGCTTCGGCGGCTTCAGGTGGGTCGTTGTCCAGAGCTCTGCGCTTCGCCGGTGGTATATAGCTGTTGCTCAGGTTTCTTTCTGCTCTTTTTTTCGGTAGCTGCTTCGTGAAATATGATGGTGCGTCAGGAAAAATTGTCCGCGAACGTCCGTAAGCGCCGGACGTTCGCGGTCAAGCTCGACAACCTCCCCGTTAACTTCGCGCCTGAACGTTCTCTGAATGAATCGCTGGTCGAAGTGTCGAGAACATACAATGCAGTTATCCGTTAGCATCGCGTCGTCCCTCTTGATATTCCGAGCCCATCCCTTCAGGCGAACAGGGTCAGAGGAAGCGTGGAACAACGAAACCTTTTCTGTTGACTTGTAACCGCCTTTGCAGGGAACAAAACACTGTCCTCTCACGCGTTAGGCGTCAGTCGTCAGGCGTAACCCGCGTGCCTCCCGGCACGCGCTCGCCCTCGGCGTTCGCCTCGGCGCGTGCCTCTCTCTCTCTCTCCCGGCGCTGCCTCCCGGCGCGTGCCTCTGCTGTCTTGTGAGAGAGAGAGAGGGAGAGAGCGAAAGGCGCGCGTTGGCTATAGAAACGCTCTTTCTTAGAGGAACGCTGTACCAGCTCGCAAAGAAGGAGAACGCGCCTTCACCCGCGAGACAACGTTGGCGCAGGCAGCGTCTCCTAGCGAGTTTCTTGATTGAGAAATACCGACTGCTCGCGTTGGAGAAGCGTTCACCGGCAACCCATATATATGTATATATATAGGCACTGGATCTTGCAATGAAATGCCGGTGGGAGATTTCACTTGTGCATAGTTGAACCATGAGGATTCGTAGCGTGCGCGTTAACTAAATTAATCCAGAACTCGGCACGATCTACGATGAACCTCCCGAGCTTCGCCCACTCACCATCATTCACTCCGTGGATATGCTGTAATTTTTTTCCGAAAGCCTTGTCACAGAATTCCAGCACGTTACAACGCATCAGGTCGTGGCACTGCGGCGTCAACGTAAAAATACCGCGGCAACGAGGTAAACACTGCCGATACACGTGCTACAGCAGACTGGCGACTTTGGTCTGCATTCCTTTGGCTGCTTCGGTAGCCAACATAGCTTCGGCACACACCCGCCTGAGAGCAGCAGCGCCCCCATCTACCCGCTCGCCGAGCACCCGAAGTGGTTTCAACGGCGCTTAGGGAAAGGGCGCCCGTTCCCGACACTAGGAAAACCTTCCCAGCCTCTATAGTTACACTGCACGGAGAACAAGCAGGCGACCCGAACGAGGTTACCTGGCAATGGCGGACGGAAAGTGCAGACGACAGACGTAACGTCACGTGTAGACTATGTATAATTTACTGCGTCATATCCATTACAGGAAATCACGTCTGAGGTCTTGGTTGTACGCGACTGCTGGCGAATCTTTTGACTATTTTTCTTTTTATTCCTTATCTCTATCCGTCCTCCCGCGTGAGTGTTTGTCGGCAGTTTAAACGAGCCTCCTCCTCGTTTGAGGACTGAAGTGTCTGGTGATTTATTGCCCTGCGCGGGCCGGGAGGTCTTTCCCTCGGTTCCCAGAACCTTTTGTGCAAATGTGTGTGCACGTGAGTGCGTGTTTCGGCGTTTGTGGCAACGTGCGTCGGCGCGGCTGTTAGTGCCTGTGGACATGTGGCTTTGGAGGAGCGAACGAGAAAATCACGGGAAAACGAATTGATTGGGAACAGAGCGACGAGATTCAGTAGGGCGCGGGGGACGACGTGAACGCGTGGAGCCACGAAAGCGAGCGGGTGCGATGGACAGTGCGGACGGTGCGATGTGTAAGCGATGTGCGAGCGGCTATGTGACTGCGAAGAGTGTGCGCGTTTTATGTTGTAATGTCTCCCTTGTTTAACGTTGTAATTTCACCCTTTTCGTTCTCCAAGTAAATAGTTTTCAATTCATTCCTTTAAACTGTGCATGTTCTTTTATTTACGGCCATCGCTGCTAACATGGTGAAGCCCCGCATAAAACACTTTCGTGTTAAAATGACGCTTATTCTCGAGTGAACATTTCTGCATGGCATTGCCGGTTTCGTGAAGTTCGGGAGGCGGTCACGGGCCCGTCCGGCAATGGTTTATTCGCGTGACTGGTTGTTGCACGACAACGTGTCTTGCCACAGAGCAATTCAGGGACAGACATCTTTGGCAAAGGAACCAGCGATCTATTTCAACCTACCGCCCTATCCACCTCAAGTACGTTGCCCCAGCGGGCTATCTTCCTTTTGCAAAGATCGCAATGACGTTTAAAGGAAAGCATTTCGACTCAATTTCGGACATCTAAAGGGCTCTGACGAAGGAACTCAACACTGTCGGGAAAGATAACATTCAGAAAGGAATCCAGAAACTATATACAGCCGTGCAATTGCTTGTATACAATAAGGAGGATCATATGTTGACCACTCTGCATTATTTTCTTATGACACCAGTATCGAAATTTAGAAGACACACTGTGTATTAAAGAAGTACTGACACGATTTTGCGGCGGCGCACAATATGCATTTTTTGTTTTCTAGTCATGCATTGTTAACGCTCTCCATGCACCGAAGCCAGGAAACACGTACAAAGTATTTTGGTCTGAATTTATTGTTTTCGTTGCCCAGAATCTGCAAGCCAGCACCAGCGTAAAGGACACTACGATGACGTATGAACACAGCCACTTAAAACTCTCTGAAATCGCTGTCAGATTCGATGGACGACAGTGAAATCGTCGTTGTTTGCGTGTCCCACGTGTAAATGACTACATCCGATAGCGTTGCAGCGACGCTATCACGAACTGCTATCCCTTCATAACTTAGACGTACGTACGACTATGGCTTCTAGTCCGACTGCGTTGCGCGTCACTAGGAAACCGCCCCCTCAAAATCGAAACAGAAAGCTCGCTTTCAAGGGAGCCGTACTAAAATATATTCATTGCGTTGCGAGGCACCGCGATATATTTGTTGGGGTTCTCCATGGCAGTGCTTTTATTTACAGCAACAAAATGAGAATGTCAAAAATTCGTGTCAGTACTCCTTTAAGTGAATCAGTGAGGTACTCTACTGAATCGATTTTTCTCAGTGAGCGAGCCGTTCTGCCCATCCATATCAGAAAAGACTGCCAATCAGTGGTCAAGGCTTCTATGAATATACGAGCCAAATACTGCACTGCACGCAGCAGGGAACTTGCAGTCTGTTTCAAATTCAGCTGGGAATCTCCTGTCTTTTCGTCAGCAAAACCGCCTTTGTGAGAGCCGTAGCCCCACCACGGTGGTCTAGTGGTTACGGTACTCGGCTGCTGATCCGAGGGTCGCGGGATCGAATCCCGGCCGCGGCGGCTGCATTTCGATGGAGGCGAAATGTTGAGGCCCGTGTGCTGTGCGATGTCAGCGCACGTTAAAGAACCCCAGGTGGTCGAAATTTCCGGAGCCCTCCACTACGGCGTCTCTCATAATCAGAGCTGGTTTTGGGACGTTAAACCCCACAAATCAATCAATCATTTGTGAGAGCCGTAGTTTGAAGGCGAACTAGCAATGGCCGATTCCATGATCGCGGAAACATCTTCAGTAATGCTTCAATAGTTGTTTTTTTTTTTCCGAGTTCAATAAATAAAGAAATCGGCACGTTTCTTTCACAAACACCGAAAAATGTATTAAAGGAGCACTCACACAAAATTCTGAAGGCGAGAGAACTTGAAAAATAGATTTTTGTGGACACACATACATCATCTGCGAAATATGAACGGCTAATACTGCAGCCTAGAACATGTTTAAAATCAATTTCGAATTGTGCGAAGCTCGACCGAACAGCCAACGGAGGACCCCAAGGAAAGGCTTTGCTGTAAACAAGCAACGCTCAACAAGTTCTGCGGGATTAGCGGGGTCGTGTGACCAGCTGTTTGCCGAAAAACCAACCTTTCTTGGCACTGGGACTGGCCGCCATAAAAAACGCCTCTAATTAAATACAAGTCGTGCGCTGAAGCAATGGAGCTTTCCATACGTGATGAGCGTGTCATAAGCAGCATTTTGCAACCGTAAGACAAAATACAAAATTTTTGTGGCAGTACTCCAATCTTTGCACTCCCTGTCTCGAGCAACAGTCATCTGCTTACGTTGTGCATTTCCCTACGCTTATGTGAAGTTGCACACGGCGTACTTCACCAGTGCTACTTCAAACGTACGTGCCGAAGTCATATATCTCTCGCGCTGGGCCCACCACGACAGTTGCCAATGCACGACTTGAATGCATTGAGCTCATGATATAGTCCAAATAGTTCAGGAACCTACACATGTGAAAGGTACTTCCAAATCTTTGCTGGATTTAGTATTTTTACCTAGGATACTATATGAATATGCCGTTCAAGTTGGAGAAGGGATTTCTGATCACCAGTTCGTCAATGTTTGCTTACCCGTTGTCACTATGCCTTAATACCCTTACCAAAAATGATGTTATGTGGGGTTTAACGTCCCAAAACCAGCTCTGATTATGAGAGACGCCGTAGTGGAGGGCTCCGGAAATTTTGACCACCTGGGGTTCTTCAACGTGCACTGACATCGCACAGCACACGGGCCTCAACATTTCGCCTCCATCGAAAATGCAACCGCCGCAGCCGCCAAAAATGATGTTAATTCACTGTGGAGTCGTTTCAGAGATATGTGCTATTATTGTATAGATAAGTTCGTACCAATTGTACCAAGCAAATGTAAAAAAGTTCATTAAAAAACGCCACGATGACGCGTGAAATAATTCACCTGAAGCGAAAGATAAAAAGGCCGAAGAAACGGCACACGCCTGTCGTCATGTTAAACGATCTAAAAAAAAAAAAACTCGCACGTGCTGTACACTCTTGGAAAGAATACTACTTTAATTCAATGCTGCCAAACTTCATTGTTGAAGATCAAAAGAAATTTTGGAATTATGTAAGCGAAAAAAAATATCACAATATCACACATTTCTGTTAATGGTTCTATGATTACTGGTTGTGGTTGCATTGCAGATCATTTCAATGAATATATTCACAGTGTGTCTTCTAATCCTGGTATTTGCCCTTCCAATGGGTCGGTATTTCGTCTCTCTGATGTAAATTTTATTTCATACCCTGGTGTAGATTCCATGCTATTAAAACCAGAAACTAAATCACCTAGCGGCCCTGACACCCTTTCTAACGTACTTCTGAAGAGACATGCTGAGTCCGTTAAAAAGTTCCTCGCTATTTTTCGCACTTCATTACTTCATGGAAAATTACCGGATGCCAGGAGGATGGCTGAAGTTGTACCCATACACAAAAAAAGGTGATCGGTTTTCATTACGAAATTACCGATCTATATCGCTTGCATTATCATGCTGTAAAATAATGGAACTATTCCCAATCATATGATTTTCTAAACGAACACTCAATCCTTTCTAATTGCCCACACGGGTGTAGAAAGGGCTACTCAACAATCACACAATTAGTTACAGTAGTGCATTCGCTGGCTTCATATCTTGATAAGAACAGTCAGAAGCAATTTTCCTAGCAAAGCTTTTGACAGGGTTCCCCATGACAAACTAATTTTGAACTCACTGAACTTCCAGAAATTTTGATCGCACATATAACTAGCTACCTAACAAATTGCCACCAATTTGTATCAGTTAACGAGCGGCACTCGGGCTCTTTCCCAGTAGGCTCCGGGGTCCCCCAAGTGAGAGCGTGCTGGGACCGTTATTGTTTCTACTGTACATTACGATATATATAACAAAGGCAGTTGACTCTAATATGCAAATCAGGTTATTTGCTGTGCGTACTGTTTCAAGAAATCATTTCAACTGACGACCAGAACTACCTTAACTCCGCTTTTGCTAAAATCCTTGAATGCTGTGAAACAAGGGGTATCAAGCTCAACACTGATAAAAGCGCCTTTCTTGGCTTCTCACGTAAAAAGATAAAAACTCCGCTGTTGTTATACATAAAGATTCGGTTCATCGTCACTTCGGGAAGAAACTGAGTACCAGTACTTAGGTGTCACACTAACACTTTATCCTGGAATTTACATACGTTTGTTCATCTGCGATCCGTAAACTATATTTCTTAAGGCATAAACTGAAAAATTCACCTCCCAGTGTAAAATTACTTCTACAACACATTACTTAGACAAAAATTTGAATTTGCATGCGTTGTTTGGGACCTGTTTACTCAACAGAATATCGCTCATCTCAAAAATGGCACAGAGGAAAGCTGTAAGGTTCCATTTTCTCAAAATTTTCTCCATACCACTCTCCATCTGAACTAATACAGGCTAATGACATCCAGCATATCGAACAAAGATGGAGGTCTCGTCGACTACAGTTTCTCTCCATGCTTTGGAATCGCGATCTAGCAATTAGCCCGGCACCCTATCTATTGTCCTCAACTTCCAGGTATACTCGCCACCATCATCCGAATTCACTGACGCCATATTTCACACGAACAGACTTGTTCATGCTTTCATTTTTTTTCCTCACACTATCACTGATTGGAATGCTTTGTTGACTCCTAAATGCAGCGTGATTTTTTTTTATATTTTGGAACATTATTAACATCGTTTCGGTTTGTATTTATATCTGCTTTGCTTTTGCTTATAACACCCTGCTTGAGCATGTACAAGGTTTGCGCTATTGTGTAAATAAATAAATATAAACAAACATCATTTCGAAAACCACTGGCACGCTTGCCATAGCACGCTTCTGGGCCAATGCCGCATCGTGCTCATGGCAACGCCGTTACTGCGGCCGCGGTGGGGTGCCACTACGTGTCCTAGAGGCGCTATTTGCCAGTGAGAGGCGGTGCGCTATTCTTTACAACAGAAATGCGCGAACATGTGCAAAGAAAAGAATTCTCAAAATCACGACACGCGCTTATGTAGTTTTCTTACGCCTTTTTTATCCCCCTGTGCGTAGCGTCCAGCGCGATCTTCGGGACGAAAGAAGTGGGAAGGCGCTCAGAGGGTGCAACAACTCTGCCGATACTTGAAGAATTTGCAAAAAAACATTGTGGCAAGCGGCTTGAGAGCAATAAGCTCGTTACCGACGTCATTCAGGCATTAATTGCAAAAGTGTTGCAGGGGCCCCCTTGAGAAAAGGACTGGCCGAGGAAGGCAGGTAAACCATCTGCCAAACCGGTCAACAACAAAGCTCTTGCAGTTTGAGAGACTATGGTCTGCAGCAGTGCATGTTACCATATTGGTGCTCTGGTCACTTACACCTTTTTTTTTTTTTTAAAGAACGCCACTCCCAGCAGCATCCTATAAAATATTGTCACATCCCAAGAATCTAACTTTACAATACGCGGTACAATAACTATCACAAAAGTACAATTAAAACAAAGGTTAGCAAAGAAGCATGTTTATTCTAGCAGTTTCACAACAGGCAGTGTCTTGACATTCGGCAGCATCTGGACAAAAACATTTCATACAGCCAGCAATAAATAAGGCAAACTAGAAGAAAAGCACATAGCCCAGCCAGTCCCCCAAGCACAAGAATCACACACGTTTACTTTGTACTCTCTTCATTTCTCCACCCATGACTTGGCTCTTTAAACAGCTTATTTCGGTACCACTGACACAGCAAAGAATAGCATAGCAAAACAACCTACATGGATTCCCCGAGTACAAACAGTCCAGCACATGACAAAATTGAACAAATTAAAGCCATGAACTAGAATAACATGTGACGCTTGAAGCCTACCATTCACTCCATCACACTACGCAACACAGAAAAACAAGGCTAAGCCACTGTTTGAGGCTCAGTACCTTATTCCAACATACCAACAGAAAACAATATGTAATGACCTTATCAGTGAATACTGCTGTAGCGAGTTTGTAAACCAGCAACTATTGCTTACCATTTGCCAGCTGGAATGTGAACATTCATTTTATGTGCAACAGTTCTTTGCAGTAGTCGTGGTCTAGCTTATTGCATTTCAGTGGAATAACTACAAGTGTGTCAAATTTTTCAGCTGATGTTCACAAACTATCACATAGGGACTTTTTATCCAAGACTACATAAAATAAGCAGCTGTAAAAATGTTCCAAGCTTCGTGTTATCACCGATATAGCCAATCACACTTTCTGCATATGATAATTTAAATTCATCAGGATTAACTTATACGGCAAAGTCACAGACTAACATTTTAAAAAAGCATATATTGTGCCCTAAACTCATTCAACTCATTACAGAAAAACTACAGGATCACTACAAATCTGGTCTTAGAACGCCCAAGTCTACAACTATTGTAGCATTAATAGTACAGTCGCAAACAGTGTCAAACACATCAGGCTAATTTCTTGCATGTTTGAAAGGAGGAACACATAACTGGCTCTACATGAAACAGTAAAATATGAAGCCATTAAAAACTACAATCCACAAGACTTTAAAATGACAATGCAGACAACCAAACAATCATTCAAATGAATGTGACAACACAATTTTTTACAATGGCTTTACAAACCTCAGTCAAGTTTCTCTGTTCTCTAGACAAACACCTGAAAATACATAAACTCTTTTAGGCACTGCAGTGTTCATTTTTTACAACTATTTTCTGGCTAATAACTTGCAGTTTACAGTTAAAGGCATGAAAAAAGACCTGTTGAAATGCACACGTCACCCACTTATGTTACATCAACCACCTGGGAACAATGATGTGCGTTAGTAAAAGGGTGTGCAAAACACACATGCAGATGCAGCATATGCAAAGTGATCAAGGAGATGATGCAGTGGTAGAGAAAGAAGAAAAAAAAAAGATTTATGCTGCTTTCAAAGCAACCGTTGAATTATAAGGAGGTGGGATGGCTTGTGTTAAGTAACCAACCATTGTTGTGAGAAGAAACAGCAGCAAACAATTTAAGCACCATAAAAAAAGGTTCAGCTGCCTTCTAGAATCTGCTGTTTTAGGATAACGCCACTGGCTGACATTGTGCGGACACCAGACCACAGCAGGAACAGCGAAAGTAAAAGAAACCTTTGCACCTCATGTTCATGGGGATGAATTATCACTCTTGTTTTCAATCACTGTTCTATGAAAAATTGCCAATTCTGAAAATATTGCATGAGAACACCTGTTGCATTACTAAGTGTTGCAATGCACTGTACAGCATAGCACCTGTCACCAGTATGCATATTATTAGTTAGACCAATACCCAAAAGTCATAAGAACAAAAAGACACTTGTTCTACATACATGTGGCATCTACCTCCACAGGAGGCACCAGTGCACAAGAACATCTAGCATGTAAAATGCCAAAAGCAAAGCACCTTGTTACCACACTACCAGAGCAGAAGTACACGATACAAAAAAAAAAAAGCATAACTGGTCATCAAACCCTGGTACTACCGTTCGCTTCTTAAGTGCTAGAGAATATGGTGACTTTTTTAAAAAGGACCCTAACTGGAAATACATGCCACAGTGAAAAATATACAAAAAGCAAAAGAAAAATGTATAAAATGGCAAACGCATTTAAAACGTTTTTGGTGCACAATAATAAAACTTCTGGCACCTTGCAGCAAGTTTCAATACTTTATTTTCATACATAGCATGGGCCTCACAGAGGAGGCCTACATGACATATACCCCACAATACAAGAACAAAGAAGCAACACAAAATGGTTACAAAAGCAAGATGAATGAATTTGAAACTTATAACAGTCCAGCACACTAAATTTCAGCAAAGAAGTACAAACTTCTAGCTGTTTGCAAAAGAAAAAGCCACAATAATTGAAGTACCAATCATTCAATAGAGGGCTAGGAATGATGTGCTCTCAATTGACTGATGTCACATTCATATGGTATGGCTTTGACTTTAATCAAGCTTAACTGCATTAACCACAGGGAACACCAAGTATGGTAGGTCACAAAAACAGAATAGACCCAAATAAGTGCCCAGAGCTTTTTTTCTTAAGCACCCCTAAGGCTGCAATACTTAGTATATGGTGAGTTTATTAATAAAGACTGACCACAACTCACTAAGAGTTTTATTAACAACTTTATGCTGGAAAGTGCACCCACACAGCTTCGAAAACCGGGAAAATGTTTTAATCAAGTAAGCACTACCAGCAAGTGAGACAACTAAGAATGTATGCTTGCAAAAGGGCATAACTGCTATGCACTGAACAATGTCTTTTGATGAGATCCAATAAGAAGAAATGCAAGGACATGAAAACTTGACTTCGATTGCCTGAACTGCGGTCTCAAAACTCCTAACAGACAAGATGGTCGATGAGCAGTGAATGAAAATGTAGATGTGTTTCCAGTGACGCTGCACTTTTCAACATGCTCAGTCACACTTCATTTGGTCTTACTAGCAACTTATTTTCACATGTTGCATGGACACTGGCCAAAACGGCATTGTGGATGGTATCTATGGTGTTTCACAGCCAACCCTGCATATCAACTATGTGTGACTTATCCTGCAAAGCTGCTAAGCTATTTGCCAGAGTCATAGTACTTGTAGACCAGTACACCCGTTCCCAGTAGAAGAGCAAGGCCAATAGAGACGCGCTTCAGCAGATGCCGCCGCTGCAGCCAGGCTTCTGAAGAGCGCTGCTTCTGTCGCATTCGCTGCAGCATTTGTGATGTGCGCTCCACCCTCTCCCGTCGTTGCCGCTTGCGCAACTCTGCCTCCTCTCCGGTGCTGCATACAATACGTGAATATCATCAAGAGCACCTTCCTTAAAAGGCAGCATGACTTAAGCAACCAGGCCATGCCTAATGAGGCTCATAATCTCTCTGCCTTCAGCCCACAATAACTGTTTGCTTTCAGGCTCTGCAATACCAATGAGGAAATCTCGAGAACCACAACTACATTCTATGCCCATAAGCACCATAAGTTATAGCACATTTTCATGCAACTTGAGAATCCAAAGAACGAAAAGCAGCAAATTAGTTCCATTGCTTAGGCCATGCGAATTGTCACTAGCAATAAGCACTTTTGCTACGTTATCTCTATTTGACCTGCACAATCATGTATATACCTTTTAACAGTGAAGCTGTTTAAGCCTGGTGAAACTCTGGCGTGCAATGCTAAAAAGTGCTTGAGCACAGCACACAGGTGTTGAGCTGAGCCATGTGATCACGCCAATGAAAGCGTGCAAGCACAGCAGCCTGGCCTTTCCCACTCTACCGTGGAGATCGCTAGGACTGAATGTTTGTACCAAGCAGTTCCTAACACAGCACAGCCATGCATAGTGTAGTATATATGGCAAGGGGGTGGAAGGACAAGTGAAGGTGAGGAGCAAAGAAAGGAGGGGAGAGGGCACAGGATGGCATAGCCTTGTATAGACTGTTTTCATCAGGCAAGGAGTGCGCCGGCAGCCCGCACACCCACATCTTCCTCTTCTTAGTATGTGTGAGATGCCTTGGAGAGTGTGCACTGATGACTTGCATGTGCACCGTTGTTGATCACTCTAAGCATGCTGCTGTAGGTCAATTTGCAATTTTTGCACCTTCTATCTTGATTTAGGCTAGCAGAAAGACAATGGGAAACCACTGTGCTAGTTTCTTTGCACTAACAACTAGAACCTGTCGCCACAGGAAGTTAATAAACAAGTGTAACGGGCTAGTTGGTATAGATCCATCTTCGTAAGAAGCGCAATAACTACACAGGGACAGCTAGAAAGAAAGACACAACACAAGTGCTTAACTGCAACTGAACGTGGGCTTTTTGGTTGTCTTCTTTCTTTCCTTTTTATATGTCGCGCTTCCGAATAAACGCTCAGTTGCAGTTAAGCGCTTGTGTTGTGTCTTTCTTTCTAGCTGTCCCTGTGTGTAGTTTTTGCGCTTCTTACGAAGATGGGCCACAGGAAGCATGTGATGTGCATCGCCAGACTCGTAGTGTTTACGGCTGTCGACTATGTTGTTCTTATGCCTCTGTTACGTTAAAGGCAGTTACAAGTTACAAATCTGCAAGTGCCGCGAAATTTCCATCATAGCTAGCACGCCATACAAATTGGATCAGGGTATCATGGATAGATGAAAAAACCTACTTAGGCGCTCGGGTACAGTCCTGTCCGTAAAAGTGCAAAAAATTGTAGCGCCACTCGTGAACATACATGCATTACTACCGATATGGTTTTTGGTTTCCTATATTCCTATATTAAAGGGACCCCTAAACAACTCCGAGGTCCAAAATTTGTTTTAAAGATATAACTGCGCTCCTGTGTGATGTGAACGTGCCCCCGCAAGAATTTTGCGCATAGGTGCAATAATAAAGAAGTTACATGGGTTTAAGTGGCCGCTTGCGTCGGTTTCGTTTTCTCGGTCGGCCTCCCCACCCTTCTCTGCCGAGGAGAGGGTAAGCGCGGCGCGCCGTCGTGACTCCACCCACTTTTGACATGTGACATGACGTGAGCAATTGACGTCATTGACGCTTGCGCTGCAGTTCCGGTTGCTCCGGCCAGCGCTGCTCCAGTGCTCACGCCGGTGGGATGGCCACAGGATCCTGACATATACCTGGTTTCGACCAATCAACGAGCTGCAACTGCGCAATGTTGTTCGCGGTAGAACGTGACGACACCTAGGATGCTGAGTGCGACTGGTCAATCACAGGAAAGAGGCGCGGGAATTGTTTTTTGAAATATGGCGTGGCGCACAGCACTGTCATATTCGCAGAATGTGATCGCAGCGACCTTCTCTATGATTGAGTTAGCTTGTTTGGGCGGCTTCAAAAAAAAAGTAGGAGCCTGTTTAGTGGCCCTTTAACATATGTATATCAATGAAGCTTGATCATAGCTTGCAGCTCAAGGTGGCCACAATTGATAAGGCCCTTCTAAGCAAGGATCAAGACGTTGTACAGAAAGTTCTATGCTTCATACCGGCCCTGTAAATCGGGGACAGAAAATGTAAAGGGCATTATGTGTAAAGGACACAGCAGCATCCTTATCAGGTTATGAATTCCGTGAAACAGCTGGGTGTGTTCCAGAAGATCAGCGATAAGAGTGAACGGTACAAAATATTGATGTTCGTCGCTATTGTGTGCTGCGCAATATTTTGTTAATGCCTAACCAAAACATTTTTATACGTCATAGAGAAGAGCGTCCTGCCGTGTTCCACAACAATCTATGGTACAGTTAATGGCTGTCGAACTAAACAAAATGAAAAACACATTGTTGCAATAGCCTCTAAAACTGCCCATTCACAGCTTCGCTTCACGTGCAGGGAGAATTTTGCGAGACCATCACATCCCACATGTTAAACGAAAATACACCAGCCAATGAAATATTGTAATTCGTAGACACACAAGCACGAAAGCACGTCAGCATCAGCATTATTTGTACACATACCAGCGGCTGGCTGTCAACAGACCTAAACAAGTGAGCAATAAACAATCGATAAAAAAGCACCCAATCCTTGACAGTGAAACCAGATAGACATCAGTTTTAGAGTAGTAAACAGAAACCATCCATGGGACAAAACCACAGCTAGCCATAGCATGCCCTCGCCCCACAGGACTGATGTGAAGGTGTAAAGAAATCACCAGATAAAGCTGGAAAATTACAGCTATAGAGAAAAAAAAAACATTCAGAAGGGTGTACTTGCTCGACAGGAAAGTGTTGAGATATTTGTGCCGTTTGCAAACAGAGCGAAGGTCCAAAAAAATATGGTATCGATCATCTCGGACCTGTTCACAGCACCATACACAAACATCATTGACCATCGAATCAGGACATCTCAAAGACTCATTTCTTATAAAGACAGCCTCAATTCATACAAAATTAGAGCAGTCAGAATGAAAAAAAAAACACACACAAAATAATACTGCAGCCGCCCATATACCCACCATAGAAATGTGTTTGCACACACAATGGGGTTGCCAAATCCCGGACAGCACCTCCTGCTAGGCAACATTGCGACACCCACACGAAAATCCTCTACAGTATAGTCTATGCACCATAGAAAACAGGTATGTGCCAAGCAGCTCATAACATAGCCGTGAATAGTATACGACCGCAACAGGATCGAAAAGAGAAAGAGTCAGGAGGGGTGTGAAGGTGAGGAGGAAGAAAATTAAGAGGGGAGAGGTTGAAGCATGGCATAGCCTTATGCAGTATAGTTTAGCAAGGAGATAGGAAAGAAAGTGAGGGTTAGGAGGAGTGACGTAAGGGTGAAAGGAGGGATAGGAGGAGGTGAGAGGCTAAACTAGAGCTCAGCCATGTACAGTATATTACAGCAAGGGGTGGGAAAGAAGTGGAGGGTGAGGAGTGGTGTGAGGGTGAGAAGCAGGGAAAGCAGGAGAGAGTGAAGTTTAGAAAGATAAAGAGAGGTGACAGAAACAATAAAAAGATGTAGAAAGACGAAAGGAAAGGAAGAAGAAGATGAAGAGAGAAAATCTGTGTTCACCAGGTGGTTGCACTTGCTTGCCAGCTCCGCTGTTTACTCTTTTACAGGAATGAAAGTGGCTTTAGATGTTTACTCAGCAGTATGCAATAGATTAACAAAGAGACAAATTACTTCACCATGTGTAATTACCTATCCACAATATTAAACATCACTCTGGCTTTGAGAAGATGCTTGGCAAGACAAATTGCCATATTGAAGTTCATGCACCAACCAGTTTATCAGGACATCACAGATTCAATGCCACCTACTAGCACCTATTGAAGTGAAGATGTAGTTACCAAGGCACTGTCTGTACTGTGAGCTCCCGAGGAATGTAGTAAAATGGCTCAATGGAGCATGGAATTTTTGCCTGTTGTGTAAATTAGTTTTACACAAGAGTCCTTGAATGTTTACATGCCTTATGACCAAGTACTACTGCTAATTCTTGCTTCTTGCACCTTTTCATCTAACTTTGTTGTATAGACAGTTTTAACGGGGCGAGGAGGAGCAGTCTGGCAACCCGCGCACCCGCACTTTCCTCCTCTCCTGGTGTGCGGCGGACGGCTTGGAACGCGCGCTGATGCTTGGGTGCGTGTGTTGCTGAACGATTTGTGCGTGTTGTAGGCCAATCTGCGGGGTTTTCTTCTCCTTTAATATGATGTGACTGAGCACAGAGTCATCAGAAAGCCACTGTGCAGTTTTAGGTTGTGCTAACTACAGAAAAAGGAAGCTACTGTTGGAAGAATTGTGCGACGTGCCTCACCAGACGTGAAATGCTTGCGGCTACGGAATCTTCAAGCTGTATTGTTTTCTCCTTGACGAGCAGCAAAGCAACAACATGCATGGATAGCCAGCTTAAACAGAAAAAAAAAAACTTTGTGCCCTCTGGAAATGCGTGGGTATGCTCGGGCCACTTCATTTCTGGCCAACGTGTCGCAACGAACCCAACACCGATGCTGAACCTTGGCTATGAACGGAAGTTACGTAGCCTACAGTTATTCAAGCGAGGTTATTTCTCACATAAACTACCCACGGTGATAACATCTATCACAGGTCAAAGTAGCACAGAGACAAATAGAGAAGAAAGAGTATGTGTCAAAGAAGCGAAAGGTATACCACTAAATAATATTGTATCAGCGTAACACATGGGTCTTTCGATCGTGATCGAGCACTATTCAGATTGAATTTCGCGGCAGTGATCAGCTTCTTTTCGCACACCCTGTGACACACCCTACCCACCCAGACACACCTGTAAGACCACGCTGTGCATTAGGAAATACTTCGCCCAATTTTGAGCTTTTTTTTTTTTTTTTTTTTGTCGACGCAGCAGAAATTACGCTGAACTAGACTTGATAGAAAAGCGCTCGTAGCAGATGTTGGCATTGCGCCAGCTGTGTTGTGCTTGTCCTTCGGTACTGGATTATGTAAAATAGAGTTAAGACAATTCATTTAAATTTTGATAGCACGTTTTCATGTACACCATGTAACACACAACTCACTTCTGAGGCTGATCGTTGGCTCCAGCACGGGTGCAATGTCTGCCTCACAGGCAGCAGGCACTCCAGCCATGCTCAGTATTCAGTGTGGTAAGAGTTGGATAAAAAGCTGGTCGCGGCGCAAGGTCCCTTCAACCTTTGTTTCCCTCATTCCTACCTCTCTAGTTTCCATTCTCGTAGCACAAAAAATAGTCCCTACCGTTCATCCTTGTCATTGCACGCAAAAAAAAAAAAGACAAAGTAAGCAGAAACCGCGCGAGAGACCTAGCCGAAACATCTCCGTGCGCCCCCACACACAAGCGCACGTGCAAGCATAGGGGATGGTAGCGTTAACAAACCGTGAGAGAATGCCGAAAAGGAGAAACGCAAGATAAGATTCATTGTATCCCCGGAGGGTGCACTCAATCATCAAGAAAGTGCGGGCACATGAGCGCGTTTTGCAAACAGAGAAACGGTGCCGGCACCAATCGTTTGCAACTTGTTCACGGCGTGCTGTGTTAAAATTATTAACCATCACAAGCTCAAAACTTGTCAGGATGTTGCACAGAGCAATTTCCTACATACAGAGCCCTATTTTAAGCAAAAGTGACCGTGCCAGAACCAAAAAAAAGACTAAAACTGCAGGCGCCCCTATACATGCAAAAGCGAGCGTTTGCACAGGCCAAATGGGTTGCCAGAAGAGAGGAGGTTATGCCCACTAGGCAAGATGGCGGCGCCCACAACAAAACAGTCTACACTGCATACTGTAAATACACTGTACGGCTACTTAAAAAAGCCCTGTAGCTTCTCTGGAACAGAAGTGTTTATTAGCAAAACCAGTGGCTGGCTTTACTGCTGGACTTGACACAAACAACTGACAAATTAGAGTGCAGGGATAAATTCACATTTCAAATATGAATGGAAACCACAGGGAAATCATAGAAAAACACGTAACAAGTGATTTTTTTTGTACCACAGCATTGATATTTTGTTCATTTAATGTAGCCATGCATGCACCTAGAGGTTGTATTTTGTATTATCTCACTGGAATGGCCTATTTTGTGTGGTGTTGAACATTCTTGAACATTCTTCGTTCAATTTTCTGCCAAAAGTTATGCAGACCATAGGCTCTTAGATTTCAATGGCGAAGAACACCATCAACAGTCCACACTTTGTGTACTCAGGCCTTGCAAGAAAAAGTTTACATCAGATGTAATGATGATAGACCTGTAACGATAATGTGTTTGCCCAAGTTCTAAATAAAAATTTGAAGGGCCTGCAACTCAAGTCCTTCTGATCATTAGCAGACCAATATCAGTACTCTGCATTAAAGGGGTCATCTACCGTCCTTCATCGCTCTCCCGTTTTTTGGCTCAGTAGAAAGCGTACCTTTCGAAGTGTTCCAGCGTGCAGTGGTTTCTCCAAAAACTGAATAGAAATTATTAAAACACTATTTTTTTATCTACGAAGTAGCTCCTTTCGTAGTCCAGTAACAATGGTTACAGCGCATGATGCGTCGTAGTCTCCCTGGAAACCCTTTCTGGCACGAGGCTTCTCAACAGGAACCGGTTTCAAGGTCAACATTCCAGAGGCGACGAGGAGGAGAAGAGGCGAGGAAAAGTCGGCGCGCTGGGGTGAGCCTCGGACATGCAGCGCCGCATGCATGACAAGCGCAGTACTACGTGCCTGTGCAGGCAGACAAATTCGAAGGCAGCACCACCTGCGCTACCCTGAAAGCAGCGAAAAAATTGCTCTTGCACGCTATAACATGGTGTCTCATAGAGTGAAGTACGCTTGTAAGACATACATAATAATTTTTCAGCAGAATATGTACTGCCTGCATGGGCTGGTTCTCGTACACTTGGAAAATGACGAACACGCTGTTGGGTGTCGCTAGCAGCGTTTTTTGCACCACTTTCGGAGCAAAATTAGAAACCTAATTCCTTTTTGTGGGGTGAAAGCGTGCTCGTTCCCATAAATGTGATGCACGATCTGCTCAATTTTACCACAATCTTAAATTTCCCGAGCGGAAGACAGTCCCTTTAAAACGGCCCTGCAACACTTTTTAAACATTGTCAGAAAACAGCATTGATCAGTCATGAAGGCTCCTGTAAACACGTGAGTAAAATATTATTTCACTACACACAACAGGGTATTTGCAATTTGGTTTCAAATACAGCTGGACATTGCCTGCTCTTCTTCCAACAAATGATGTCACAAGGAGCAATGACTACATCACTTGAAGCAGTACAAGTGATTTCATACTTGCTGAAACATCCTCAGTAGTGCTTTATTTGTTTGTCAACAATGAAACAAATAAATCTATGTAACATTTTTAAGAACACCAAAAAAAGGCAAGTTACCTAGGCGGTGCTCCTTGTGACATCATTTGTTGAAAAGAAGGGCAGGAGATTTCCAGCTGTATTTAAAGCCAAACTGAAAATTCCCTGGTGTCTACAGAGCAATACTACTTCGCTTGCATGTTTGCAGGAGCCTACATGACTTATTGGCCCCATTTACTATGTTCAAAAGGTGTTGCAGGGCCTTTTTAAGTGTGCAATTTACCACAAGGTTTTAAATGTGCACATCATTAAAAATCAACGCGATTCTACCTAAAAAGACCCTTGCCCATGGGCCCTGCAACAGGCGTGTAATGAGTGGTATAGCCAGGTTTTACCTAAGACGTCATGAGTACTGGAAGGCCAGCCACTGGTACTGTCGCACGGCACCTGGTAGTGCACGCTTGCACTGCCGACGCTTCAAGTGCTTGTCACCAGAGCATTAGGGTAGTATTTTAGATGCCCCAGCACTACTGCAATCAGCAGGCTTCAGTAGTGACATGCTGGCGCCATGGCGCCGCAATATGCTCACTAACGAGTGTATTATACAATGTGTCGACAGTACAGTGTATTATACAATGAGTGTATTATACAATGTGTCGACAGTACAGTGTATTATACAATGAGTGTATTATACAATGAGTGAGGTTACCTCAAGCCATGTGTGTGTTTAGGGGCTCGCCTGTCGACGATCGTTGCTTCCTCCTGATGCATGCTTCGCTTTTCGCCGATACTCGCAATGCACAAGAGAGGGCGCCACCATCTTGCCGAGCACACGATTTCTCCTTCCACGGCACTTCTCCAGTGCACAAAGAGAATCGCCAAGTTGCTTGTGCTATGCACTTTCTCAGGTTTCATTGTAGTGGAGCCGTTTAACTGTCCTCTGTCTCATACACTGGTGGTGGTAGCAGCCACTCCTTTGTACTATGCTCCACTTTGAATGCCTTATCATTTTCGTACCTTATGCGAAATGCAAGAGTTAACGCCATTCGAAACGGCAGGCGTGGGTCATATGGCTGTGATCTGGCAGGATTTTTTTTCCGTCATCCACTTCCATTACTACTCTTTTGTACGTGTTTGTGTAAATGGAAATCATTAATTCAAATAAAACAATATCAAATCAGCTAAACACTGAGCCCTTCACACAGTGGCTGCCAAGAGGCACAGCCATATCTAGCATGCATCCAGAAGCTAATAATAATAATTTCTTGAGGTTTTATGTCCCAAAACCAGCTATGATTATGAGAGACACTGCAGTGGAGGGCCCTGGAAATTTTGTGCACCGACATCGCACAGCACACGGGCCTCCACATTTCGCCTCCATCAAAATGCAGCTGCCGCGGCCAGGATTCGATCCCGCGACCCTCGGATCAGCAGCAGAGTACCATAGCCACTAGACCTCCGTGGCGGGGCCCATTCCGAAGCTAAGCGAGTAGAGGACGAACGAGACACAAATAAGCCCATATCTGCTTTGGTGCTACATGCTGAATTCATGGTGTGAATGATTTCATAATGATGTAGCCTGATCAGTGACATGTCATAAAACTGTTTGAGGGACCCTTTAAATCAGTTACAGTTAGCAGAGCCCAGTTCCTTTATTTGACACGTAAAATTGGATCCCTCTATAAGAGACACTTCGATCATCCTTACAAGCTTATCTTTTTTCAAGACATATCTCCAAGAAGAAACTTGGCCAACTTTTGTTTTTCTGTGTATTCATCAGTACCTAGTGGTGTACTGACTGCAAATACTACAAAGAGGTAAATAATCGCGCATTCCTTTTTTTTTTTTTAATGCTACATGCGAAGTGCAATGCACTACATGACACTAAACTTGCTGCAAGAGTGCTTGAACCCTCAGAGACTGCACTAGAGATAAATGTCACCATTACAAACAAGATTCTGGTCACACACAGGATCGCTGTTCCACCATCGCAGCAAATAAGAAAAAATACACCCAATGCCCCAACCACTGCGCAGACAGGAGAGCGATGGCACTCTACCTTATGGCATTTTTCACTGGCAGATTCGGAGCAGGTTTTTTTGCTCCGCCACGACGAATCCGTGTTTCACTTGTCGAGTGGGAGCGGGCTGGTGCATTTCACTGGCAGATTCGGAGCAGCTCAAACCGCGTCAGAGCGCTCTCGCTTGCTCCAGCGCCGAGGCACGGATTCATACAGATTCAGGCAGAAGCGGGCTGCGTCCTAACGTCACTTCCATCGTGTCTGTCAAAGTGGCTGCGTTCGCTGCGGCTGTGGAGCTGGAGCACGACCTCCTCTAGAGGAGGTCGCGAGCTGGAGTGTACAAGGAAGTGGAGGTCACGTTTAGCGACGACAGCAGGACAAGCAGTAGCTCTTCCAGCTCACAAGACAGTGATTATGACACGCTGTACGTGTGACGTTGCGCGGCTGGCCACCGTTTGTTTCTCTCCGCCGCTCGAATAGCTCTGGCGTAGGCTGTATTTGCCGGTATGGCGTGCAATATTGACAGCGATTTGCTTGTGAAATGAAATAGCTCACAAATGAGTGTAAGCATGTTTAAAATGGAAAGGAGCACCTGTTTTCAAAACACTTGAGAGATCTGAAGCCGAGGTACGAAAGGTAAACAGCGGCACTGGCCGGTTCACCGATGCTGCTCGCTTCGTTTCCATCGTTGTGCTTCACAGCGACGTTTCAAGAAAACCAATTGGATGTGTTAACACATGACATGTGAGTACAAACGTTTATCGTGTTGGCAAAAGTAAGCGCTTCATTGCGAGCTCGCGGTTCGTCGCGATTGACGATGGGATAGCAGCGGCGTCGTTCTAGATAAGCCTACCCTCGGAGTTATCATTGACGTAGGACTGTTTGGATGTGTGTGCCGCTCACAAAAACACAGCTTTATTGAGAGTGTTCTTCAATGGTGTTATAGAGCAGGGAAGTGCAAAACTCTTTCTTTTCTACTTGTTGATGAAGACACAAACTCTTGCGAGCGCGTATGCCAGGGTGCAAAATGCGGCCGAGCCTGCGTCCCTACGTGCTCTTCGTTCCCCTACCCATCCATCGTACGCTTCACGCCGGAGCTTACGGCACTGAACGCAGAATTGTACCGTGTATTTAGCGCTTAGCGCCCTCTCTGAGTAATAAAGCGTGAGCACAGAATGGCGTGAATTGAACGTAAACAACTCTGAAGCTGCTGCAGTCAAAATGTGCCCGGGGAAGGAGTCTTTGGTTGCCATGGAAATGTACGGAGCGGAAGTTGGGTTTGTATGACGTGCTCATTGACTTCCTGTATACTCGGTCGCGAAGCATTCTTGCACTCCGCTGGCAGATTCGGATTCGTGAAATCCGAGCGCTCCCTCCAGGGTTTCGGTGACTGCTCCAGATCGGCCAGTGAAAAACGGCATTAGTGGCACCCATGGTGGCGGCAGCTTGCAACTCTGCTGATAGTGCCTCCCCATAGTTGTCTCAGAATCTTGACACGCACAGAATCATCGAGGAGGCTACGCCAATACAAACATTATTCTATTCACTGGTGTTTTTGTGCAAGCCAGCAGTCCAGTTGGCTGTGGCTAGCTAAGTCTTGTGTTTCTGTACATCATTATGACGATTACTGCACATCAAAAACTTGACATCCATCTTCTTTTTTTAACAAAATGTCAACCTCCTGTATTAAAACCCCCCAACCCCGCAATGGGTCGATTTTTTTCTTCGAAGAAAGGTCGCCACCCTATTCATTCATGCTTCCATGAATAGTTGCCAAATCCATCACAGGTGACGCAGGTGTTACGCCCCCAAGCAAGTGGACCGGCGTAGCTGCTCCCAGGGGGAGTATTTTTCACAGCCAATGGCCCTCCGTCCCCCCCTGCCCCTCTTCTACCTCGTATTTGTCAACACAGCAGTTGCGAGATGTAAGGTGAGGAGGCAAGGAGCCGAGCGCTCTTTTCTCCTGGCAGTCGCTTCGCTCTTCATGAGCATCTGGTCGCGTGACTATCATATCGCCAGCACACGCATTCTAAAGCTGCTTCTACAGCACATTACTGCAATGTGCATTCACGAAGTTCACAAGTGCAAGAGCAAGCGTCTGAGTGCAAATAGCACCAGCACTGATGCACTGCAAATGGCTTGATGATTAAGGGCAATGGTTGGCTTCACTGTCGCTTTATTACCGACACAGCAAGGGATGGATTACACAACTGCCTGCCAGCTCGTTCAACCTGCCAAGATCTAAACACCAGCTGATCTGATCCTTACAATAACCGTTTGCCATTTATCGGAGTAAGAAGCAGCTTGCACTTTGCTTTCTGAGCATGTGTCAGCGTTCGGATAGGGATTGCTTTTCTTAAATGACATGTCATGTCTTAGGCGATGAAGAGCTGAATATATTTCTGTCGAGTCTCCAAAGGTGTTCTGCAAGTTAAAATATAAAGGGTGTGGTTGACCGAAATACTCATTTAATTAAAAAATCCCAAAAATGTCAAAACTTTCGAAACAGCAGAAACTGAAAGATTTCAAGTGCTGTTTAAAAAAATAATCATTGCCAATGTTTATGAAAAAATTTTAGAATGTAGGAACATGCCTAATAAAATTCCTGCCAGCAAAAATATGTTGCATTATTTTGTTCGAAATGAGAAAATTTAGCCTATTATTGGTCCTATGTAACGCTACCTCACATATGTGCTGTGTTCCAAAAATAAAATAAAGATGACTCATATATATTTCATTCTTACCTCGCTGTTTTTGATGTGGTAATGACGAATGGCTAAAGGCCACTCGTCATTGCCACATCAAGAACAGTGAGGTATCCTTACGGGTCACTACGTAATTGACCATTAATTAACAGGGCTCCTGCACATGCATCTATTCGTTGACATAGCAGACACGCAAGAGTGCTTATAACAGGTCTTTATTATTTATTTTTGTAATGAATTAGTCGAGAGAACCTTATTCTGATCATAATATTCATTTTTTCCTATGTGAATTTCTCCTTTGCACAAAAACGATCTGTGAGCAAGTCTAGGGGGAAAATGCGACGATGCCAGGGCAGTGGATGAATTGGATAGGTATGTCAGATGGGGGCAGTTGCAAAATGCATCCCAAATGTTTCTCATTTTCGCTCAAATGTTTACATTAGTCGTAAAAATTTTTACTCAACGAAACTACGGCTATGTTTCGAACACACCTGTTCCCCATCCACAAGAAATATTACAGTGGAGAGTTGAAAAATCACGTTACTGGGTCGCAAAGCGGCATAATGTTTCAATATGCGTGTTATAGAGACCAAAGCTTTTTATGCGCTATTTGTTTTGCTTTACCTCTAAAGCAAACTTTCACACGTGCACAAGGCAAATGCGATTTCATTCATTATATAGTTTAGCAGGAGTGACTGTTCTTTTTATTAATCAAAGCAAAAATCCGGGCTTCTTGTACAATTTTTGATGATAGGGTTCAGCGTAGGGTAAATGTGCAACTCTTAATGCTTATGTAAAGCACATCTTTCAAAACTGCTTCTTCAGACAGATGTAATTGAGTAATTAAGAGGATAGGCCTGTGTTATTCCAGCGGCAAAAGCAAGAGATGGTGATGTTTAGTTCAAACGCAACAAGTAGCCAACAAGAACTGTTATCATTTGGACGTCCTTAGCACCATTTTCTGCTGCACCAAATGACAAGCACTGTTATAATGCTGGAATGACAGAAAAGTTTGGAAGGAGGGCCACATCAATGCTGCAAAGATGTTCAGACAGAGAAGCTGTAGTGTATCACCTTTTCCGATAGACGTATGTGAGCATTTCAATGATTTAGCAATGTGCTACAGGAAACGATTGACAGTAACAGAATTGAATACATTGTAGCATCATAGTCATGTTGCTCTTCGAAAGTCCAAACTGTGTGTGGCCTTTTGATATCGCTGTCACAGGAAGAAAGCAGGCGTTTGAAACGTAGTAGCAGCTCTGCTGCATAAGAAACCTTTACTACTACTAGAAATATTTATAAATAAGAAATATTCTGGATCTTATGGCTGCCCGCATCTGACATACCCATCCAGTTCATCCACTGCTGTGGCATCGCCACATTCTCCCCCTAGGCTCTAGACTCGCCGATCGTTTTTGAACAAAGGAGCGATTCAAAAAAAGAAGGGCAAAATGAATGTTATGATCAGAATAAGGTCAGCTCGACTACTTCAATACAAAAATAAATAAATAATGAAGACCTGCTATAATCACTCTTGTGTGTCTGCTACGTCGACGTACAGATGCGTGTGCAGGAGCCCTGTTAATTAACAGTCAATTACCTAGTGACTCATAATGATAAGGAAGACATGCCTTGAATCACTCGTCATTACCACATAAAAAACAGTGAGGTAAGAATGAAATATACCAGTGATTCTTTTATTTTTGGAATGCCACACATTGTTAGATAGCCATACATAGGGCCAAAACAATGCAACATATTTTTGCGGCAGAAGTTTTATTAGGCATCTTCCCACATTCTAAAAATGTTTCACAAATATAGGTGATTATTATTTTTAAAGAGCACCTAACATCTTTCAATTTTTGCCGTTCCTGCAGTTCTAGCATTTTTGGGACTTTTGAACAAAACGCATATTATGTTTAATCGTATATTTTTTATTTTAACTTCCAGTACACCTTTGGGAGACTCGACAGAAATACATTTATCCTCACTGCTTTAGTTGAACCGGCAAAAAAAAAAAACCTCTAAAATCTAGGTCAGCCAGAGGCAGTTACTCCAAAATCAAAGTTCGGTGATTTTTCAAAAACGCACCGGTGCACAGACCACATAAATTCAAATTATCGTGGGCCAAAAGCACCAACTGGTACAGAATAACTGAAAAAAATTTCGGCAGGTACAATCCACTAGTTTCATAATTGAGCTTCAAAGTTATAACATCTGTAACATGCACCAGTGCTCTTTTGCACCTATAGTGAAATGTCAATATTTTTCGAAAAATTCGTGCTAAATTTTGCAAAAAGAAGGTTGATTCCTTTCTGAGGAAACATTTACCCACCTCATACAAAAATGTTGCTGAAAAAAAAAAAAGAATAGTCAGGACCCCTCTTGGTATGTCCTTATCTGAACACACCCATAGGTGCCTCAATGCTGGCGAGCGTACATCTCACTTCCTCTGACCGGCCTCTAATTTTTCTTTTTAAAGACGATAGTCTTTCTTGGGATACTTCAACGCAGAAATTTTGGTCTGTCTGTCTGTCTGTGTGTGTGTGTGTGGGTTAGTGTGTCCGTCCTGCTGCGAAAGGTGAACCCCTTCCTCAACGACCACCCAGCTTGAACTGGTGGCTACCTTCATACTTCTGAACACAGTCGGCCAAAAAGCAAATATTACGCACATCTGAGGCAAAACATCAATACGTATGTATTGGACGGTGTGTTCCTTTAGTAGAAAATACATAGATGCGTAATTCTAAAGACCCTAGTGCTTGTTAGGATGGGCAAAAGCGGACGTTTCCTGTACTAGGCAAGCTTCTTGCGTTTCCCGTAACCATGGCCAGATGGCGCCCTTATCTCGCGCTCGTGCCGAACGGAAGGCAGGGAACGGCCGCCCGCCACTCCGGCCGGTCCCATTCTCTCCTCGCATCTCTTCGTTTTCCCTCTCGCTTGCGCAACTCCTCGGGGGGAATGGAAACACGCGAAACGGGACTCATGTAGTACGGCCGGTAGAAGGCTATCGTCTTTCGACGGCATTTGCAGCGAAGCACGTAGAGACGCGGCCAATTTTTTTATATATATGCATGGGCCCCGAGGGTAGGAACGAAAACACGAAAGTTTTTCAGCAATCACAAGATTAAGGCATTCGATGGCGGGAGTAGTAAGAAACGGCTCTGCGAATAATGTTTTTGTGCGACCTTGAGTGCTTAATTTGTACACGGTAGGGGGGGGGAGAGATGGTACTTCTAGCACTTTCTCAATAAAATTTTCACTCTGCATAGATTAGACACCGCTGGTGCTGAAATTAATGTCTCTGCACGGTCTCATCCAACCCAAACCAACCTCACACAACACAACCTCCCCTACAAACTGCTGCTAATGTGAATTACGTAATCGCTGCAGTTTTGTGGTTGTAAGAAGGGGCATATATAAGACTAAGAATTCAGAAATGCCGAGTTCTGAAAATTTTCAGCATCCAAGGATTAACTTATACCTACAGACTGCATCTCTGGAGCATGTGCAGCATCGTCTCTAAGGCAATCGAGACAGTTTGGCGCAAGTTTCATTCAAGGTAGCACAGTAAATCGCAGTTGGTGCACGAGAGATATCACTGGACTTTTGCTTGGTGGCATATAGCACTGCAGCCATCAAAGCTTTCACCACTCATCCTTACAATAAAGCCACTGCATTAGCACATACCAGAGCTATAAGTAGACTGACAAGGCTTTCCGAATCCCAGTTTACTACCAGGCCTTTGTTAGCATCACACCAGGAAAGTGCAATTCTGCGAATTTTTTCAATAAACAGAATACTGGAAATAGAAAATATATCTTCAACTTTGACCAAATCATCGAGTCACAGGGGTGGAAAACCAATTAGACCAGTGGGAAGTATTTTGTATTCTGCTACCATAGCGAGAACTGCAGCAACTGTTTCAGAAAGCATGAAAAAGAATTTTATAGATAACTCAAACATTACACACTCAGACTGAATGAAAATGTTGCTGTTATAACAGCAAATAGGCATTACCCAATAGTAGCCAGCATAAACCAGTGCAATGAAAGCCCTATATCACAAGTTGAATTCAGGCAGAAGTAACTGTCAACACCATTACACCATCATACCCCATTACAAGAAAACATCTATGAAGAAATTTTTCTTAAAAAGATGCTAGCAGAATTCTTTACCTGTTAACAGCTTTTAGTTAACTGTACTCAGATGCTGGCTACACATAACTGGGTATTTATTCATGTTTTTCTATTTTTCTTTGTGCCCCAGCTTAATGTAACACACAAGTGGGAGCAATGACAATGGCCTCTCACTAAAACTGGCAAGCTGGAAATAGATTCAGCTTTGGGGAAAGAAAAACTGTATTCCGCTATGCAACTGTGAGCTTCGAGTTATGAAATACTGCAGCCTTGGCAGGAGGACAAAATGTGTTAAGTTAATCCAACCTCAGCAAATATCTGCAAAATCTAACAACTATACTAATAATCTATTAATATCATGAAGTCTTTTTTGTGAGTCTATGCACATGCACGTACGTGATATCCTTGTGTACTCGGGCTCTCTAAAAGGATAGGACAACAGGAAATCGGTGGACATCACAAGGTCTTAAAAAAAAAAAACAAAAAACCAGGGAGCCATGCATATTGTTGTGATAACTTCTAAAATTTTGAAAGGAGGAATAAGAGACAAAGACAAACATATCAGATGGAGAACATGACAATGGGTTACGCAAGAAATGTGCCATGACACACCCATAGGTGTGTCATGGCACATTCCTTACGACGAGGAAGAAAGGAGAGAACCCTGCAGTACATTGTGTGGCCGTGTTGTAGGCGATTGTTACAAATGACAGGATTGCGTCCCAGTTTGTGTGGTCTGGGCTGATATACATCGCAAGCATGTTCGAGAGAGTACGGCGAAAGTGCTCTATTAAGCTGCTGGTCTGCGGGCGGTAGCAAAGAGTAGCACCCTATAAAAATCAAAGCATGCATCACAATGACTGCACAATATGCATACTGGGTGCTCTGAGAGCCCAGACATCGTTAGACCTCTGTTCAAATACGAAATGCTGCTAAAGGGACTCTCTATTGTTAGAAAAAGTTGTTTAGATTGTGGTAAAAATGGGCAGATCGTGCACCACATTTATAGGAGCGAGCACGCTTTTGCCCCACAAAAAAGGAATTATGTTAATTTTGCTCTGGAAGTGGTGCAATAAACGCCGCTAGCGACACCAGCATGTTTATTTCCAAGTGTACAAGAACAAACCCATGCAGGTATACATATTCTGCTGAAAAACAACTATGTATGCCTTACAAGTGTACTTCACCCTATGAGACACCTTTTTATAGCATGCAAGAGCAATAGACCAATCTCACCACGCTGTTTCACCGCAACACCACTGCTGCAGTGCATGCCGGAACTTGTAGTACTCGCGGCGGTCGCGGTACGCTCAAATGCGTGGCCACTGCATGAGAGAACAGCGTTAACGAACTTTATCGGCCTTATTTCGAAGAATTTTGATGGTTGGGTTTACGTCGTATGTCTCGGGATGCTACCAGAACAGCCTGAAACAAAAGCGCTTCAGTTTTCTCACGTTCGTGAAGGATGTCAAGCTCCGGCAGGAACTGGTGCATCGGACAGACCAGCTCGTACGGCACACGGCTTGTTCAGCAGTGTTTGTGAATTTAGTGTTTTCTTATGCATAACACTTTAGCAGTGCCCTAGAGCAGCGTCATAATAGGCACATCACGGATGGGGCCGACCAGTGACCGCAATGATTCATAACGTGTGCATGATAATTTTGCCGGGCGATCATCGTTAGCGGCGTCGGAGTGGATACAGCTTGTCTTCTGGACAAAACAGTGATCGCTAGAAGATGCCTAAATTGACATCTTACGAGTGATGGCGACTGTCAAGCGTCTAACATGACCGAGAGATCTGAGACAAGCCCAGCTTAACTGTAGCGCATACTTCACGCTGCGCACAGCAATTGCTCAGCCACGCCAGCATCGCAACCATCAGCGCTGCCGGTGTTTCAGTTTTCAGTGTGTGATTTTATTGCGAGCGCAAGTTAAAGCGCAAATATCAATGACAAAACATGCCATCTTAAGTGTGCGAGCGGCTTGCATAGGGTCATACGCATACTGCGTTAATGTCCGATGCACTTTTGAAGTGGTAAGGCCTAGCGACATCTGCGCCGAGCCTTCGAGCGTGAGGGCGGCAGGCAGAGCGGGCTGCCGCTTTTTAGTTGTTTTGCACCTGTTGCAAAAGTTACTCACCAACTCATCCGTACTTTACGCAGCAGGAACTGCTTGTCATTTGCAATATTAGCAGCGGCCCGTAAGTTTTCGCTAACGGTATGCGGCAAGTCATCGTTCCGCTAAGGTGGACGCGCCTTTAACATCTTCATCGCGATCCTTTTTCTATTCATTCACATCTAGTGCATCACTATGATCGAAGCCATGTATATTAACAACACACTGCGCATGTGAAGTTTTGCTTTGACAAAACAAGCGCAAAACCATTCTTTAACTGAGTCTTCAGTTTTCACCATTCTGTGCTCTTGGCATCCCACCTCTGTGCGATACATGTTCCGAGACTTCCTTACTTGTCTTTTTATTGCAATTAATTCAGCGAATATGGTAACAGCAATTTGAAGCGACACGGGTGCATGAACTAACGACGAGGTCATGACCAGGTTGCATGTTATATTGTCCCAGCCTTTTCCTTTTTTTTTTTTCTTTAACAGCGCTACATCGCGTGGTAAATTTAAGTGAAACACGGACACAGGAGGTCCAGACATTGTTTTCTGATGCGTTCAATCGTCATCCACGCCAAGGATTCGTGAAAAACGCGAGTAAACTTATAGCACGCAGCAAGCACAGCTGTAGCAGCTGTGCTCTGAGGACTACAACTAAGATGGCGGCGGCCGCGCTCCCGGGAACTCGCACATGCGCAGATCGCGTGGTGAGATCAGTCTATTCGTTCTTTTTGCTGCTTTGAAGGTGGCGCAGCTGGCGCTGCCTTCAAATTCGTCTCCCTGTACAGGTGCGTGGTACTGCACTTGTCATGCATGTGGAGCTGCATGTTCAAGGCGCAACCCAGCGTGCTCACTTTCCCTCGCCTCTCCTCCTCGTCACCTCTGCAATGTCGTCCTTGGAACTGGTTCCTGTTGAGAAGAAGCCTCCCACGCCCAAAAGTGTTGCCACAGCGACGACGACGCATCGTGCGCAGTAACCATTGTTGCCGGCGTCCTTAAGTGCAGAAAACGAGCAACGAGCGAGAAAACGAGAAAAAAAAATGGGAGAGAGATGAAGGACGGTAGAAAGTCCCCTTAATACCAGGGTAGAAACAGGCCCCAACGTTTTGAAGCAGGGCTGGGAGCAGAAAAGAATGACCAATTTGGAGCAGCACTGGAGTAACAAGTTTGTAGCTTTGTAGCAGAGAAAGCGAGTTATGGAGCAGGTAGGCATTCTAAGAACATTAACATTTTCCTTTAACATATAACAAATGTTTACTAGTTTAAATGTTTTTTTTGAGGGTACTGAACTGCTTCAAACCTTCAAATATAGCTACAAAACTGACAAATGCATGAAAAATTCATAGTTGTGAAATTTCACCACCAGAATAAGCCCAGTTTTGATAAACGGTCCAGCCGCCGTTTGGCTGCAGGGTTCACCGTCTCAGTCTTGAATGTCATTTCTGAAATCCTCCTTCAAAAATTTAAGTGTCGAATGGGAAGCACAATGGCTGAGGATCACCGGAAAGCTCCTAGGCCTGAGGTCGTACCTTACGCCCATAAAGTTTCCCACAATCTTAAAAGGTCCCATAACCAGGTCTAGCTATTTTCATCTGACAAGCGCAATGCATACATTGCATGCTCCCAATCGTGTCTGCCAAGAGTTACATCACTACTGTACTTACTCGCATAATGATCGCACTCGTGTAATGATCGCACCCCTAAATTTTGTCGTCAAAATTCAATTTCTTTTCCCCCCGCGTAATGATCGCACCCATAACTTGCTGCAGCGATACATCGTGTGCCAAGTCTAACTGACGATCATCATGTTTACCATCTGTCGAACATTACGTAATTAACTCTTCAAGACTCACCAAGTGAACTGCACGCACCAAGCAGATGCCTAATTTTTGCCCACCCTTGGCAGAAACGTGCCGTATTAAGATAGCAGTAAAGACAAATGCTGTAGTTTTCACCACGCCAACAGCTTCAAGAAGACAGTATGTCTAACGCGCTCGACGGAACGGAAGATAACCTTCTGCGGGACTGCGATGACACTGCCGGTTCTGACAGGGAATCGAGCGGCGACTGACACTGACGCCAGTGACGCTTCAGACTCTGAATGAAAGTTAGGGGGTCAGTGAATGAAAAAATTAAAGGACAATGTGTGATGCATGTAGTTCCTGCGTAATGTGTGTGTTTATTAGAAAGGCAAGCATTACTCTACTTTTATTTTTGGTTATGTTCATGATAGCTATCGTAAGAATTTCTGATACGCATCTTGTTTCCGTTCTCGGTGCTCAAAATATTATTTCGCGGAAAATTTACCCTGCGTAATGATCGCACCCCGAAATTTACGTCAATTTTTTTGAAAAAAAAGTGCGATCATTATGCGAGTAAATACGGTATGCGCCACGGAAGCAGTTGAAATTTCAAACGGAAAGCTGTTTATGGCAGCTTGTCTTCTTGCGTGCATCCATCTCGACCATGGGGTAGATGATGGCTGCGGACTGCAAGCGCCTACGTCATGTGCCGTCGCTTATGTCATCATTGGCACAGTGACATCACTCACAGACCTTTCAGGATTTTGCCATGCCACGTAAACTCCAGAGAAAAAAAAAGGGGGGGGGTCACGTACACGTGCCGTCAGGGTACACGCGCCCTCAAGGGGGCATGACCCCTCTGCTCCAGATCAGGAAAAGGCAGGGCAGGGGAGGTATTTGGCTTGTGAAGGCTAGACAGGCCAAACGGCAAGGGCATAGAGCATGCCTCCTTGCACTTTCTTTTTTGTGCACACCACTACAAAGTACTTTTTTTCTCCACTTGTAAGGAATCAATTCGAAAAGTTCTTTAGGCAGAACACTCTCTAGTGTGCTCGGAACAACTTCCACTGTATCTCTATAAAGCTGGCTGTGTGACCTGGTGAGGGGCCCCTTAAGAAGATGGCAAGTAGGCAAAGTGTGCCAATTCATTTCTCTGCCCCAAATAAGCTAGGGAAGTTGTGTCTATGCATTTGCAACACTAATAAATGTGGATGCCAGAAGAACCAACAACTGCCATTCGTTAAATGTTCCACCGGAAAACAACCCATGTCATGTGAAATGTTTTAGGTTGGTGAAACTGGTCAATGTATGAACTACCATTAGGGGAACATGCCCAAAACCTGAAAAAATTAGATAAGTATGCACATTTAGTTGTGCCCATCAGTAGGTGTACGGATTCTGTAGCCCGGCTGAAAGAGATGATGACACTAGGAAACAGCAGTGACAAAACTGTGCGCATCCCTTTAGAACCCTACCACATTAGAAAATTCGGTACCATGTGCTTTCACAACCCTTCTATTCCTCTCTTTGATGCCGAGTTTGATCTCCCGGATGTGGCTATTGGGGGGTTCAAATTGCAAAGAAACATAATGGGTTGCATTCTATCGCACTTGTGTTGTTGGAACGCTTTCACACCTCCCTCCCCAATTCCCTTCATCTCCCATGCTTCACTCTGGCATTTATAAGGTGCACTATTCCCGCCAATAAATCCAGTTGTTAGTCAGCGCCACAATGGTAGTATAGGAAAGGTGGTCAAACGAGTGCCACAAGCGGGTTGCTGTACATCTAAAGCTTCCACAGTAGCCGCTAGATGGCGCAACAAGGTTTTGGGCCAAGAGACACACATTGCAAGCTTTTGCCCAGGGACTCAATACTTTTATCTGGTCATGAAACTCCTGCGTCACTCTATGGGAGAGCTTCATATACCGCTCGCAACCGCCGCGTGCGGCGCTGGCGTAGCAAGGAGGGTGACGAGCAGGCCGGCGGGTGCTGTCGGAAGGGTGACCACCATTAGCGGAGTGTAATTCCGGCGTGGTGGTGTTTGCGGTTGTTGCTTTTTTCTTTCCCCCGCTGTCAACTCGACGTACTTCTCCACGTGGTGACAACGGTGCCTAACACTCGCTGCATACCAGGCTGTCGGTTGGGATACAAGGGCATCGACAAAAAAGTACCTATCCTTGCGAACCGATGCAGAACAACGTGAGTACAGTGGCTAGAATATCAAGTGATCCTGCGACAAGAGACGGCCGGGTTTTCGTGCAACTCGAAGTACATTCGCGTACGTGTGTCAAAAACATTTCTGCGCCTAAGACATCATTTGTGTGGACGTGTGCAGCACAGTGAATGGGAGTGTTGTGTCAATGCCTCGCGATCGCCACAAAGTGGTGGAAGACGCCGTACCAAGAATTGTCAAAGACTCTGCCTTCCTACTTAATGAAGCCAAAGCAGCGTTCATGTGCCAAAACACAGTGCTCACCTGCAAAAAGGCCACGAGAACATTCTTCAGAATGCCCGGCAATGGAAATTACGACAGTCGCAGCTATGGACATCAACAGTGCAGCCGAAGAAGAAAGTCACGGTGAGTCTCGCACATGCCACTGTTTACTCAAAACGCAGGCAAAATGTAGCACCACTACCAGTATAAAATTCTTCCTCTGTCAATATTTACAGATGCAATAGAAACTGCGAATCTCAGTGGCTGTGCTGACGCAGTGTGCCAAACAGAGGTAGCCGTTTGCTGTTTGTTTGGCATCGGAGCTGCAAAGAGTGAAGGCACAGCTTGGAAGTGCCATCTGACCAACTTCTGTGCCTTCTGCAAATTGTTGAAGAACACACAGGAGAGCGCACTACGGAAAAAAATAGCAGGATAATGACTGTACAAACATTGTAGAAAACATCATGATGGACGACATCACTTCCTCCACCAGTGATGGCTGCGCAACACATTTTGTCAGCACTACGGCTGAAATTGTGCAGTTGTTTATTAAGTGCCGTTCACACTTTTCTAACGCGCGTATGGAACACACTATTTCGTGCTGCCACTCTTCCATCCTGTCCAGCGACAAGTAGAGGAAAGCAGTGAAATAGACTGTTGTTCTAAATTCCTCGTTTTTTCGTTATATCTCTTCCACAGCACCTGCCAGCCTAAAAAACTCACTTTTAAGTGCAACATGTGCTAGTGCTCATGGGCATTTGTATCGATAATTGCGAGTAATTACTGCCTCAAAATGGGTACACTGCCATTAATTCCGCTCACACTTACCTACAAGACATTGCAAAGCTAGCAGAATTCGGAATGCTATGCGTTGTTACGTAAACGCCTACACAAATTCGCTATCTGTTAAAACACCTGGCTCCTGGCCGAAGAGATTGCGATTCGATTGCGAACGTGACGGTCACAATTTTCTTTGACAGGAATATGGTGATTACTGAGGCATGTACTACGCATTATAGTACACATTAATAAACCAAAATTTTAGGAGTACTCCAGTACTGCTTGTATCATAATCAGCAATTACTGACGATATGAAAGGCAGAAAAATTTCACACATAGAAAGTTATAGATTGATTTAAAAAGGAAGTGTATAAGCGAAACTAGACAGATGTGCAAGGAAAAGTGTAGCTTGAATAACCTAGTGATACACGAGCTCTGAGTTTATTTCAATTTGTGCTAGTATTTTTTTAGAAGGACTCAGATAATGCTTTCAGGTGATAGTTACTGCGACGGAATAAGGGGATGGAATAAAAAAAAAAAAACAGTAATGCAGGTTCTAACTCAGTGTTATGAGATTTGGTTGCGGAAAACCAGAACCCTTGAAATGGACACCGCACATATTGCTAATATCCAGCAACAGCAGGTCACAGCTGTATTGCCAGGATAGCCTCATATACAGGCTTCCTTGTTCAATCAACGTGAGAAATTCCCATTGGGATCATCGTGATGCCCCGGAGTAAACCATACTAGAAGGAGATGAATGCTGCGGGCGGCCAGCACACGGTCGAGCGCACCGTAATTTCTAGCCCAAGCTATTAATTTGTCAACCAGCTAGGCCTATGCACGGTTTTCTGTGTCATTCAAGCCCGAAAAGCAACCGCTCAAATATCAAGAAAAGCTGGTATAGGCAAAAACGCAGACGAAAATGCGCCACTTGACGGACTACCACTGTCAAACTATTGGGAGCAATCAATGATTTGACCCACTAAAAAATGCCCGTTCAGTATTATTTGGCCGAGGGTAATCACTGCAATAACCAGTTAGCTGACACAGTGAAGAGCAAAAATCCAGCAAAATGTTTTTCACAGCAAACACTGACGCGAACGCACAACTGCCCTTCCAAGTGGGGCTGACCAATGCCCTTCTGCTCACGGTGGCACCTCTGGCGGCCATTTTTGTCCCTATACGAAACTTAGCAGGAGTTTCATGACCAGAAAGAAGTATTGAGGAATCCTGCTTTCGCTTTGTTGTAAAGGGTCACATACTGTCACAAATTTTCTGGTTTTAAAACCACGTTTATACCCTCAATAGCTTTTAGAGGCTGTTTGTCAACATATGCCACAAAAATAGGTTCACTAGGCTACAGCTTGAACATTCCTAATACCTGTGGGTAATCTCCACCAGATTGACGCAGAGCGCTGGTCAATGCGTGTGAATTTTTCTGGAAGTGAGAACATTTTTACTGGTGAGTCTGACGCATAAAAAATTGCATTTCTTTACATCAGTGAGGGTAGCTTTGCATTGACATAATTTATGATAACCTGGCTGTGACTGGCTTTCCCTGTTGCACAATCATCAGTTTAATGATTCAGCTACCCAGGAGCAGAAGAAGAGGCTGTAAAAATAAAATGAACAAAATTTGACTGGCACTTATAAATAAGATCGTGCTAAAAATGGATAACTTTTCAAGGCAGAACTACAGAGCTACGTAAATAAATGCACCACGACAGAAAGTACATGGACAGAAAATCTACACGCTTTGAGATGCACAGTCAAAAGCAGTTTAGATCTTTAGTTTTCTAGTTTTGTCCCCAGCATCTGTTTCTTTTTTTTTTTTTCCTGCTTATTGCTGCAATCTCACTGGTACACAGTAGCGCAGAAAATGAAACTTCAAGAACACTGATACAACGGAAAACTTCAATTACTGGTTTTCTTTCTTGCTCTTTCTTCTTTTTTCTCGTCTCCTTTTGGAACATGGCAGCAAACATGATGATGAAAATTCTACATTCCACTGCGTACACACAAACAGCACTTGAATTATGCCTCGTGCAAGGAGGTTCATTTCTCCTGTTTCCGTGGATGTGGGTAATGACCCTGGCTCCTACGGACCGCTGTCAGATTTTTCGCTCAAATACAACACGTGATCTGTAATTTCATATGATGCTAATGCGCGTATTCCTCGACAATGGTTTGATAATCAAGCCTTGCTTCCCTTTCACATCTTTCGAACTCGTGATCTGTATAATACCACACAGCAAAATACAAGAACTTGTGCCAATACCTTGATGCACAGACAAAGAATGTGTACGCAGCATGGGCATGAAAGCGACCCTTCACTTTGTAATGACTAGTGTTCTTTACTCCCCCCCCCCCCTTTTTTTTCTTGCTCAGAAGCATATGCATGCCCTGCTAGCTTAAACTACATTGCTTTATTCCTACTCACAAAGGATCATCTAAATGCCTACATTCGTAACTTAATTACGCACAAATGCAGGGTACCAAGCATACATGACAACTTTTGTGCAGGAACGTAGACATGTTTTCAACGTTTCTGACAAATACGAATTCATGGTATAGAAGTTTTGAAACTTCCTTAGAACACCCAACAAGGGCACGGTGATGCAAACTAATTGCATGCAAAAAAAGAAAACTGCAAAAATTGTGTGTGTGTGTGTGTGTGCGTGTGTGTGTGTGGATTATTCATCAATGACAAATCTATATCCAGCAAAACAAATAAATAAATCAACCAAATAAACAATTAAGTCACATTGCAAGCACTAGTCTGCGTGAAATGTAATTATTATTCAATCTCATCAAAAGTCTCTCTCATGTATCATACTACGAGGCAAAGCTCTTTCTCAAAAATCTAAGACTAAAAATAAAGTTCAAACGTTCGCGACACCCGCCGGCTACGTACTGTCAAGTACAGCGAAGTGCGTGCTGGTCCACATTATTCCTGCTGCCTGCCACCTCACGAGAAGCAGGGGCAACTCAAGGGCCTTCCTTCTTATGGTTGTCTCTTTGCACTGGTTCCCACATGTTTCAAGATGTACCAACAAAAAAAGAAAGCTTGTTTGGAAGTCTATAAGTGCCTTATCTGGTCATGTCATTTATGAACTGTCAGTTAATTCCTGCCTCAAAAAGGAAGAAGTCCAATGCAGTCCACTGCTCGAGTTCGTTAGTAGTCGGGAGGGACTGCTTAAGCTCTAAAAAGCCACACTGGCACAGCATCATGGAGTTGATGACTGTCACATTCGGCAAAAAAATTGCAACTATCAGATGCAAGGGACACCGAAATACTCTGAAATTAGCTAATATGATTGAGTTTTACATAGCAGCCAGTATTAGTGTTTATGTTAAAGGATTATGCAGAAAGTCTAACACCCAAGCCTTAGTCACATAAGAGGAGGGCAATCATACGAACGCGCTAGGCGGTGGTCAACTGAAACGCAAGCCTTTTGTATAAGTTCTTCGGTGTGCTACATAAAAAATGTGTTTATTTTTCGCAACTCTGCAGCCATCGGTACACAGCAAGGTAGCAGTTGTAAATCTAGTGTAGATGCCTCCTCATACAAAAATAGAAATATGAACATCTTGAATGGTAACGAACGGTAATAAAAAATGTTTAAATATCACTGGCCAACCAAGAACACCCATTCAATACAACACATGTGGTTCAAGTGGTTCACACCTCACACAGGGTGAAAAAAAAAGGACAACATTGCCGTGACTTGCCCTAAATGATTGCCAAAGCTGGGTACAGACGAAGGAGCCACTATGGGTCACCAAGAAAAAGCCACAACAAAGTATATAATTCATAAAGAGACATTTCTATTTAAGGAAACAATATTAGCCACCATTACCTTCTATTTGTAGCAGACATTCTTTCAATACGAGTCTTTATCTAAGGGCGGGTGATTTCAGGTTGTGAATAGACACAATAACTTTTATTTTCTCATTAAAGGTTCTCAAAGGTGAGGGCATGCAATAATAAGGCACACATGTTTTGTGCGAAGTGCGATATTAAGCATGTAATGGCTGTCCAATTCAGCCATTACATGCTAATGGCACGTAATGCATTACATGCATTACGTGCCATTTCTGCCAGAGTGGCAGAAATGGCAAAGCACTGCCACCAGTTATTAAAACACACACACAAACACAAACAAACAGACTGGCCCACACAATAAGAAAAAGCACCATTCACCATTTTGTGTATAGCTACATCCCGACGGGCCAGAAATTGAACATACACTAACGCATAAGTGACCATCACTTTACAACCATGATGAAAATATTCCATCAGTGACACACAGGTTCCTTTCATTTAAAGGAGCCCCACAATATTTTTTGAATGCAGCCAGAAAACACTGCCAGTAGGTCATGGAGGCTCCTGCAGACAGGTGGCCAAGTATTATTGCACTGTACACACCTGGGAATTTGCAATTTGCTTTGAAAATAAAAGTGGAAAGCGCCTGCTCTTCTTTCAACAAATTACGTCCCTCGTGAGGCACAGACTATGTAGGAGGAGAAAGAACTACCACTGCAAGATTCCGGCACCAAGTTCAATCGCACACTATAAGGCACCACCATGCCCTCACAGTGACTCTGGAATTGCAGATACGTACAAAGGAAAAAAAAAAAAGCAGAATACTGGGTGCAACGCAGCACAGCTGCCTGTAGAAAGTAAGCCACGAAAGCACAGCCACACTCTGCGAATAACTCCACCACGCTGTGACAAGTTTACTACCTGAACATGCTGAACTAAACGCAGTACTAGTAAAACATTATTTGTGAAAAATGCTCACCAAGCAATATTGAATTTCAAAATGTAATAAACATTGCTTAAAAGGCATGGCACTTGCACTTCGAAAGAACTAAATTGTTACAAAACATGGTGAACAGGCTTCTAGATTTTTAAGCGGTAGAATTTAGTCTTATAATGTAACAGATGTTTCTTTTTAGAAGGAACGCTTTTTTTGAAAGGCCACTGCCATACCTTAGCCTGAGGTTACTGCTAAGCAGACATGGCTTCAATTCTGCTGCTAAATGTACATCCTAGGTTTACTATAAAGACAAGTAGCATATATTAGCTAATTAGCAATGTTACTGACATCTTGCTGATAATGTCCACACAGACAATCTGCAAAAATGGTGGAGACTGTGCGATTTTTTTTTTTAAGGATTCTACGTTTCAAAAAAACCTGGCCATAGTGATCACCTATATATGATCACTAATGTCAGCAATGCTAAGGGAGTTCGTGAGTCAGGCCAAGGACACAGCAGCTACTCGTAAGACAATATACATTCACCAAAAAATCTGCATCCAATTTTCTTTATGCCTTCTATACCCAACCCAGTGCAAGACTGAAGGAGGGAAAAAAAGGAGTGAAGGAGGGGAGAGGGGGGGGGGGGGGCAATCACTGAGATTGAGATGCAAGCACTATAATTGTTTGAGAAGGGACTTTCTTTGTACAGCTTCCACACTGCAGCATGGATCTGCTAACTCTCTAGAGAGTTGGTAACGTTGTTGGTACTATAAGTTCAAATCATTCCACTTCCAATCCTTGTAAATCTCCTGTGTTACAGCACATGTATTGTTGCTCTAAGAGTTCATCCCCACATTACAGCCCTTAGCTTTAAGTAAGCATAACAGATTACTATGACTTGGTCATTGCTGAACAATGGAGCACCTCTCTTCATGCTTTGCACAGAAACTATTTTTGAGAAGTTACAGCAGCCAATGAATAGGCAGTACAGTAAAAATTTGTGGGACAATTAACTATTGAAGTCTACTCTGCCTTCTTGACCTGTCACTGACTACAAATTTTAAAAGATACTGAGAAATGCAATATTCATCGCAAACTCGCAAAGGTCAGCTTACACACACACCAACTAAATAAGCAGTCACTCTCCTCAGACGTTTTTACATTCCTCTCTCCTTGCAACAAAGCTTTTTGTCTAGCGTGACAATTCTTTAATACAGTTGTTTATAATACAGTTGTTTATAAAAAGCTGCACTCATTTTTCAGATTATTTTGACATTATTAAAAATGAGTGCATTCAATACAAGAATAACAACAAACTTTAATATAATTACTACCTGAAATAAATCTATACATCACAGCATTCCAATCAACACCATAACTGATAACATTTGTTGAGGCTTATGATTCATCCACTTTTCATTTTTTGAAAAAAACGTAAGGTACCAGCTCTTATAGAGAATGGTTAATAGGGTTACTCAACGCTAAGGGACACTGTAGTGGTGAGACAAGAATTCAATATGAGCACACTATATTGATCACTCATAGATGACTAAAGTGCTTTTTTTTTTTTTTTGATACTGCAGCCAAGAATTGAATCGCCAACCATGTGCTCAACACAACACTGGGGCTGCTAAGCTATCACAGTGAGGACTTCAATGAAGACAGGACATACTTGGGCAGTTACCAACCTATGATAAAACCATAATGACAGGGAAACTGCTATTCAAACGTGCACCCAGCCAACAAACAACAGATGCAGAAACCTTAAACACTTGCATCGTACTGTCTTCAGCTGAAAAAAAATATGTTAACTCTTGCTTTATCCTTACAATGAACTTCCAATTACATAATGTTGATTTGATTTGAATTCTGGGGTTTTAACTCTCAAAACCATATGATTATGAGAGATGCTGTAGGGGGAGGGCTCCAGAAATTTCAACCACGTGGGGTTCTTTAACGTGCACTGACATCGCACAATACACGGGCTTCAACATTTTTCCTCCTTCAAAATGCAGCCGCCATGGCCAGAATTCGATCCCGTGATCCCGAGAATTCGATCCCGTGATCCCGTGAGCCACTAGACCACCATGGCAGGCACGCAAGTGCACAAAAGAAAAAGAGCATTTACGTCATGATTTCTGCTGCAGGGCTTAGTGCAGGGCCAGACGTGCTAGAGCAGGCAATACAATTGGCTATCCACTCTAATGGTAAACAACCATTGTATGCTTTAACATTTTTGAAAGTTCAAAACACACATTTCATGAAAGAAAGAACCACTGGCCATCTCATTCATTTGGTATATGCAAAAGTAGCATGGCAGGGTATGACTGTATGTCGAACATTACTGACAGGTCACAACATAATATGGCTGTCACATATATCATTAATAACTTTCTGATCACATGTGGCATGTACCCATACACCACGGGCTGGGGAATGTGGGTATATGCCACATACTAGAGAGTATTGATCTTTAGGGTCTACATCGAGCAAGGAACATCCAAATCCAACATAAGCAATGAAAAATCAACAATACACTCTTTGCATGGATTAAACTAGAGAAAGACCGACCGCTTGTTATCATTGGTAACTTTGACACAGACAGCACACAAACAGGCAAACACATGACAAACTTGCCAAGACGACCCCCAGCAACCAATGATGCCATACATATCATAAACAAAAACATTACATCAACAGCTGTGGTGATGGTGGTCTAACATCACATGCAGTGGTGATGCATATCTATTGCCGCTTTGGTTGTAGTGTTGACTATTCACTTTGGTAACAATGTAATAAGCCTTATATATGTACTACTACGATTCAGCATGTCAACTACGCTTAAATCCACAAGGATATGCCAACAAATGATGCATTTATATTGGCCTCGAGGGCCACCACTAGAAAGACCAGCGCTGCTGTCGTCGTGACGTAGTAAACGACATCACGTGACGCCTTCACCGCCACCGGCAAAGCGCCGACTTTCTTCACTAAGCCCGTTATTTTTCTTCTCGCTTTTGAGCATTGAGTACTGCTCGGTGCCACAGTACTTGATGTATTCGACTTAATTAAGTGTAATTTTCACGTGTATATACCCCAAAACAAAGCGTATTAGCTGAAAAAGCTGAGAATGGGGAAACAGCAAAGTGCTCGTGCATTTCGGCTGTGTGAGAAGCATTGCATGAAGTAGATCTTGTGTACGGCGTTGGAGCCAAAATGTTCAGTGAGTACGGCGTGAACTTTCTCAGAGTGTACACAAAACACAAAAGGATGTTTTGATTTTGTCATCAGTCAAGCTACTATGACCCGCGATAGAAGCGTGCACATGACAGAACCGTATACATGAATTCAAGGAATTATTTACCGGTGGTAAATATGCTCGTGCTAAGCCATTGTCCCGTAATATTACTGTAAAAAGTGCCAAACCATGCGTGCCACGATAAATGCTGTGAACAGCACTTTTATAGCAGTACATATGGAATATGGATACCTTTATGAATGGACATGCAGGTTTAATTAACAATATCAAAACATCATATATATCGCACATTAATTACACACCCAAAACTAGAGCAAAAGAATGGTAAGGTATGCCGTGAACCGTGCATCACTGTCAACACAAATCGAAATGTCACCTATCGCCCGTGCGCCGTCCGCGCAAGCGCACGAGATAATAGCGCATATTCACGCTTGGATAAGTAATTGTACGCGGGATGTCTTGAGTATTTCCAGTGTTAGCTAACAAACTTCCCTGATCACCTTATACGCGAGCGGCCTCGCCATTGTAGTCGTGCACAGCACCGCGTGCACATGTTCCAACAAGCGTGGACGGCACGGCGATGTCTCTTGTTCGCCCCCAAAACACTTTGCTGACCTGTACAACAGGTTGTTTTGCAGCTAAGACACACACAGGCAGTGATCGTGACACAGAAAAGCTGTGTCTGAACGGGCTGCAACATCGTACATGTCATACACTTCACGGCCGGTATCATGTGCAGTCGTTTTCTACATCACGGAGAGCTTCTGGCAGATGGCGCCATGGTATGTCCTCGAGGCCAATGCACATCAAGGCACTGTAACGTTCATTTGTTTGTGATCAAACTCGCGTGTGCACTCTACAGAAGTGCCTACATGATGTCATACCATGAACTACCCCTTTGGGCATCGCAGTGTAATCAACGTGCCTGATAGGGCCACGTTATGCACACTAATCAATTTATACAAGATGTCAATCTGCTTCAGAATGCTTTGCCCAAAGCCAAACAATGCAACCTAGGCAGCTCCTTGCCGAGTGCTTTGCGTGACATCAAATCCCACAGCGTGTGGGATGTGCCAGAATTTTTTGTGTACTATTTTGCTTGTCTACATTTCCTTTCTTGAAAACTCAGCTATTTTCTTATCAATAACACTATGTCTTACCCCCATAACCTGAAAATGGCAGGTACATCGCTTTAAACAATGGAAAAGCATAAAAGACACGATTTGTGCCGAGTGCAAAAAATGTTCCGAAGGGCACAACTGCTAGAGATTACATAAGTGCAAAGAACTGGCACAAGAAGAGCTAAGGGCATTGCAGTGAAACCTTACAAAGTCTTAAAGGGTCCCTGAAACGTTTTCTTGGCATTGTGTCATTGATTAGGCAACACAATTGTGAAATCATTCACACCACAAATAAAGCGAAGCACCCTGCACTAAGATAGCTATGGGCTTATTTCAGTCGCTTTCCTCCTTACCACTGCTGTTCCTCCTCAGCTTGAACAGCTGCGGAGTGCGCGCTAGCGACGACTGCACGCGCCTCCCACATCAGCCGCTGTGCAGAACCCTCCGTAACGACATATCGCCGCGATGTCTTTACTGAGGTCACCCGCCTCGGCAGTGCTAGCCTCTGTAATAGTGCACTGGCGACTCGTGTGTATGCCGCCAGATGCCGTGGCGATACCGCTGGCTGCCCTTCAGTGCTCGTGACGTCACGTGGGTTGCGCTTCGTAGCACCCATCACGTGTCTCGTGGGAAGGGGCGGTTGAAAACACTTCGAGTCGAGTCGCGTCGATCTTTCATGATGTGCGTATTTAAAACTCTGTAGTAAATTACATGCTTCATGCAGAGTGCTGACATTGTTATGCTAATGATCAGAAGGACTCGGGCTATTGGTGCAACGTATTTGTACAAAATCACCAAAACCGTTTCAGGGCCCCTTTAAATGGTTGTTTAGGCTAGCAAAATCCTAAGGCTCCTCAATAACAACGTCCAAGAAATCTCAAGCTGAAGTGTTAAATTCTTGCAGTTATAACTTTCACGCATCAAGGAAAACCCCCTTGCATTCAGCATGCAAGGAAAACCCCCTCAGGGCAGAGCAGCAAGGCACTTTAGGTCGGTGGAAGATTTGATGCCAGAATCACATGGAAGTCAAACAAATCAGAACAAGTTATGAAACAGCTGAAGCATCCGCTTCTTGGGTCGCCTGCTGTCGACGGCTTTGAACTCTGCCAAATTTCTGTGCACCACAGTATGCTTTGAAAAAAAGTCTCCAACCTCTCAACGGAATGGGACCGTTGTTGGGAGCATGCACGATTAAGCTCAACCCCAGAGCTATGATGTATTCCATTACCACAGAAAGGCGCATTCCTGCACCACTACAGAAAGCAGCCGGATAGGAGACAATCAGCATGCAAATGCTACAGCTTATTGTAGGTGTCAACTTGACTCCAACTTCGACAAAAGAACTACAGGTCATGGTTCCCTGAGATCACAGACCTGGTTTCCACCTCTGTAGACGTCACAATCAACTAACCGAAGGGCACTTTTGCTCACCATGACATTCCTGTGACAGTGGTCTTACACAACTGTCCACAATTCTCAAGCTCAGCATTTGCAGAATTCTCCAAAGCATACAACTTTAACTGCTTGGAATAAGAGAAAAAAGAAGAAAGGAGACAAAGAATGCCACCTTGCATGTTAGCAATTTCCCTACAAGCCTCTTTTGAAAGGAGGGGGGGGGGGGGGGATGTCATCTGAGCACAAGGGAGAAAGTGCAAAGTGCACAGAAACAAACGCTCGAGGAGGCAGTTGCCATCCTGACAAAGACAAGTTCACTTGTTGAAACAATGGCTTCAGCGACACTCCCTGTTCTACACCATTTTTAACTACCTGTTCATAGATTCAAGCCTCCATCTTCCACTGAGCTTCTTTTCTAGTTTGGATGCCTTGCACAATGTGACACACAAGCCTAGTATAATATGAACGATGGAGCGCATCCTCTTTAGGACGCATAGCAAGTTACAGTCCGAAGGCAGGCACAGCCTCCCACCAGTAAAATAAATGGCTTTTTGATAACAGCCAGCAGCGTGGAGAGGCACTTCCCTCTGCACTCATCGAGCTCCTCACAGGTTTCGCTTGCTGACTCCACGAGTAATGGTATCTGTATTGCTGCACCATAAATGTGAAAACACTTGGTAACACGTGACCATAATTTCATTGCGACTACAATGAATCTAAGAGGTCAACTTCACTTTAAGGCAAATGTAACAATTAAGTACTGATGCACCCAATACCATTTCGTATAAAAATATATGTCTTGGCTATATCATGCGCGTTGGTATCACGACTCTTAAAATACTTCTCTGGGGATAAAAGTTTGTAGGATTCTCTCCACTCAATCTTTTCCCAATTTTGTTGCACTTTCTACTGTGTTTTCATCTCGCACGGACCTGGATACTCAATGAAAAACACTGCATTGCACACCATTCAGTCAATATAGATGCAGTGAGCAGGAGGAACTATCAGTAAACTCTGATTATATCAAATTTGAAGGGTATCGCAAAATGAAAGTTGCCTCCTTTCCACTCTGTGAAAGTGGGTGTACAGCAAAGCTGTCAGACGCTGCTGCCATTAAGCACCACAGTCGCAACAGTTGTCTAGACAACCAACACCACAAACCATGGCTAACCATTCTCGTCTTTTTGGCTATGCACAGCCTGACAGAAGTGCAAGCAAAAAAGCTGCAGCCACTGGCAGCAAACAAAGCCATAAACTGTGCATACAAAGTTCAAAAAAGCCCATAGTCCATTCCCTGTTGCACGTGGAACACAAGAGCGCCGTTTTAGAGGGTCGATGATCGTCCATCCCTTTCCCCCTCGTCATGATGCACGGAATAAACAATGAAACTGATTCGCCGCCTGCTGGCATTACCAGGGTTTTCTCGCAATTTAGCCATGAAAAAATGCTCACCAGCAAGACGCTAACAGTTTCACTGTAAAATTTCAATACATAGGTGATCCAATAAATTAAAAAATTCATACAGAAGTTTTCAACGGGATTTTACAGCTGTTCCATATGCAACAATTTGCAACAATTTGTTATGTGTAACCTTTATATATTCATGTTCAGCCATACAAGCATCAGTGGAAATGCACAAGTGAAGTGACACATAAGTGGCACTTGGCATTCACATCCTTTTGCTAGGAAGACACTTGACTATGTACACTTCAGGCATTATCATCACTATGTTCCATGAATCACCACAAAGTACAAAGCAGGGTGCACAAATTATTGTGGGATGCATGTTCAAAGGTTGAATTATCATGAGGCTCTATCGCACAACCTGTCATAATATAGATGGTGCCTGCACAGCAACATATTCGTCTCATAGGTTGGTTTCCAAAATATATGGCAATATTCTGGCTCACGTTTTGTGCACTTGTAATACTGTAGCACAAAATCTCCTTACATATTCCATTCTGTGGTCTCTAGATAATTAAAATAGTGTGAGCATTGTGACCCGCATGATGCCTTTGCATTTGACTAAATCAATAGCAAATATCTCAGGCTAGAAAAATTGCCACTGAAAGTCTTATGAATATATGAGTACTGGACACAATAAAGCTATTTCACTGCCATATTGAATGCTATATGAGGTCTGACTGTACTATCAAACTTGATAAGTGCATTCTGTAAAGATACAATGAACAGGCATCCCACTCAATCATCACAAACACCATTTGCAGCAAACCAACAAGAATGTTCAGTGCTTTTTCTTTTATGAATAATACACCCAATGGTTACCCATTATTCAATACATCATGTTTCCACATTACATCATTCAGTGTATAGTGGTAGCATGGACAGGTCTGCTTGATCCAACAGGTCCACAAAATCATGCTGAAAAAACATTCATAAAATAAACTTTACCTTAACTTGGACCTAAATGAAAAACTAATATCAATACAAAAGTCCCACTTAATAATAAAAGCTGGCAAGTATTTTACGATAGCACTTAATTCACAGATTTACAATAAACCCCTTTCACTCCATGTCAGTGGGACCATGAAAAATATTCAAACAATTTTTCTAATATGGCACTTGATTCACATATGTACAATAAAACCCTTTTATTTCATTCAGTGAGACCACGAAAATCTTTGAATTCAAAGAATTTTCAAATTAAGAGAACATGCAGAAAAAAAAAAGGACACAGGGTACTTTGATTAGAGATGCCAATCTGCCATGTCAGGTAATGTGCGGCTCTAAATATCATGTTTTCCAACCCCAATTGCACTGCAGACCAAGTAATGACGACCATTAAAAAAAGAATCGGACATATTTTTTTTGCTCCTCGGGGCCCCAGTGACACCATACACAGCTCTGATTGACTGACAGTAAAATTCTCACACACTGTCAATCATACCAGTATCTTCGCACTTACTCATACAGGTATACACCTACTTGCACGTATCTAATTACTCAGACATGCACACAGGGCAAAACGTCTTCTTGCCTATGAAAGCAAGTGGCCCCTCCACACACTTAGTAAGCTTCAACATATAACAACGCCGTTCGGCAGCAAAGCTTACTCCACACACAAATGCGGTGGCCTCCCCTCTGTTTATATCAGTGGGTAGAGAGGAGGGTCCCACAGAAAGCTTTTTGCGGTTTCTGAGGCTTGTCTTGTGTCCCAAGACTACGGTGTAATATTCAGGTGTTGACACTGAGTGCACTGGAGCGTGCAGATTACATTTGCCTGCACCAAGGCATTCGGCTGGGAGCCAATAGATGGCGCCGCCATGAGCAAGCCCGGCTTAGCTGTGCCGGATGTTCGCTGGAAGCTATATCACTCTCCAACACTTTCAATTTCCTTTCATACTGAGGTGCATAAAACTAAAAATGTGAAGGCATTTCCTTATTGCAGATTAAGTGAGAAATATACACTGGGTTTGATGCTTCACTAACATGAATGTGTCTCACGCTGGCTATGCATGGCGTGAACACAGTTTGATCGGGCGTCATTCAAAGCCCACTCAAGTGCCACTCGCGTGCGGCAGTTTGTCTTGTTCAATCTAGTCCATGCATGAACGCATAAAAAATAATAAACGCATCATCCTGCGTCATATCACTTCAGCAGTAGAATACAGTGATTGGAATGAAAAATTTATTTTATGCTTCTTGCTCTTTCAGCGCACACTCAGAAACCCTTTCAAGAATCATTGTGTGAATTAAGTGGACCCCATTAACAATAAAGAATTAAAACAGCAGGCTAAAACTTATTTACATAGCTATGTAAATACTCTTTCAAACAGAAATTTATCAGGCGAGACGAAGGAAGGCATCTGATCTTAGTTTACAGCATCACTAATAGTTTAATGGTAAAACTTGAGCAAATGGCTTTCTCATTGGGGTTCGATTTAAAATAGATCCTCTATGTTCTCGTGGCTTTTGTACACTGGAGACCACGTGAATCTTGCAGTATTGAGAAAGAAAAAAGTGGCTTCCATTTTCAAAAGCATATTTGACAATATGCCGATGCAAGTGTACTTGGTGATTCATGCTACATGCTGTCCACAAATGCACCTCACTCACCATGCACCATGCTAATGAATGGCAACGAAAACCTTCTCGCTGCCTGCGATTGGTTGAGGAGCTTCATGACGTCATCGTGAGTGTCTCGGAGGGGCTGACTGCCACGGCTCTGATAGTTCGCGCGCGCCGACCGGCCGTGTGCGTTTTATCAGTTCTTTTTCGTGCTCTATCTAAGCATATCACTATTATTATGGCTAACTGTAGCAATTACGATGAGTTTGTGGTACAGTTACATGTGGTCGCCTGCATCAAACGCTGCAGACGACAGGCCACCATCGCAGTGGCCTAGCCGTACTGCGATACATGGATCGCGATCGCCTGGTATCCACACCGGTCCACATGCAGTGCCGTGTGCTCGAGCATGTGCACACACCGCAATTAAAGAAATGTGCAATGAAGCATCCGATCGAGTGAGCGGTGTGTAGGTTCTGTCCAGGTACAGCGCTCATCACGCAGTACATACACTCGCAAGACCTCGCATTCTCGACAAGAACTACAACATAAGCAACTTTTCATGACTCTCTTTGGTTTCGCACGAACATAATTCAATAAGAGCACCCCTTCACGTGCGACAAGCACGTGGGAACAGCGCGCCTTCATGAAGGCCTCGCTGACAGCCCATGAATATGACGCGGGCATAGCTAGGTCGACGGTGCGACCAACGCTGTTTTCAATCTGGCATAAACTCAGCGCGTACATTTGCAACATGATTAATGCTTAAATTTTCATGTTGTGCGTCATTATGTCTGACTAGTTTTGACTTGCTCAATGTTATGACCAACGAGAGAAGCCAGTCCCTCTTATGCAAAAAAAAAAAGAGACAGGTCCCTGAATTTTTGCGCTGCGATTTCGACCTCGCGTATGGTTTGGTACAGGACACCGCATTTGCGGAAGTGGTGTGCTTTTGACATCACCCTATTTAACTAGAAGGGATGACAGTTGTGATTTTATATATATATATATATATATATATATATATATATATATATATATAACGAAATGGAAGAGGTCAAGGGCTCATTTATATGTTAGAAACAACTTATTGAATATTTAAACTAGCGTGCCGATTATATTCGAGACGGTTTTTGCGCGTAGTCGCTCTCTAGAAAGCGCCTCGAACATAGCACACTTGCTCTTGTAGGACTGAACTTTCTCTCTTTCCTAACAGCAATGACCCACTAAGCGGACATATAATCTTGAGAGAATTTGTGAAATGCTACTGCTCCGCAAACGTAGATTTCGCAGCTGAAGGACACACAGAAGCTCGGTATAGCAAGTCGACTTCGTGAAATCAGTACATAGGCCGCAGCAAAGGCAATATATGTGACACACTCGGGGAACTTGTTACTGAAAAAATATCAGTGCATGACAACAAAGCAGTGCGGTGCCCAGAAACCAACACAAGCTCCTCTACTGACACAGCGCTGTGTGCAAACGAAAGCCGCAAACCAATGCAGCTACCCTGCTCGCCCTCATGATGACGTCACTCCTCCGCGTTTCACTCTCTGTCATCCTCCTCACCTACTCATCCGCGCTCGCCGTGGGGCGTTCCCTCAGACCAAGTTTGGGCGCTCATATCGCTGTTGTTTAATTAAATATCGCGGAAAAAAACACTGTACGTATGTTATAAAAGGTCGCAGATTCCGAATTTTCATTAAATTCGAAAATTTAAAACCGCTTCAGTGTCCCTTTAAGGCTGTAAAGGCACTACTGTGCTTCTCAACTTCACAAACAATTGTGAACTATTCAATCGTGCCAGTGCTTCAGTTATTTCTGTGCGTGTTCTTAATGACTGTCCTCTTGTTGACTGTTTCCTGCATGCTCTTCTTTCTTCCACCTTTTATATTATTCCCTCCTCCTTACCTCCAACTATACACCAGAGCACGCCTGTCTCGCACCCAGGCGCCTGCATACCATTGAAACCAAAAAGGTTTCGAGGGTATGTGAGTGTCGACGAAGCCAAGCTGCCATGGCAGACAACGCGTATGCAGGCACGTGTATCTCCGGCAAGTAAACATGGCAAACATCAGCTCTCAGACTCTGAAGAAGTACCTAATTCTGCACTCAATGACTTCAAGACGCGAAAAATGTACACAGACGAAACACAAAACGACAAGGACAAGCGCCTACCATCACTTATCGCCCGGTCCCTATTGTTTTCACCGGAACGGTTCGCAACCTTCGTGACCATGGCGAACCATTCCGGTGAAAACCATAGGGACCGGGCGATAAGTGATGGTAGGCGCTTGTCCTTGTCGTTTTTGTGTTTCATCTGTGTACATTTTTTCTTGAAGTCATTATGGTCACCAACTAGCCCAAACAAGAGTTCTGATCCAGCTCATTCTGCAACTTCTGGATACATGAGGGTGCCTGGCTGCTACTGTGTCATTTATGGATGCCAAAACAACCAACACTAGAGGAAGAGACTGTTAAGCTCTGTCTGCAACAAGCACAACGCACCACCTGGACCCTGCCTCTGCAGCCTTTTCAGGCGATTCAAGCCATAACAAACAAAGCCGAGCTTTGCTGCCAGTAGATCATTGCAGTGAACAGGGAAAACTACGAGCCCAGAAAAAATAAGCAGGTGAGTACACTGACATATATTTTACCACGACGTTCATCTATTTCGTTTTACGAACGTAACCTGTGTAACACGCAGGGAAGCTCCGAGCAATTTCCGAACCAGAGGCGAGCAATGAAAGACGTTTGGTGTGTCCTAAGCAGAGAGGCTTGAATACACCAAAGAGAGAAATCTTTTCATTTTCTTCGCTTTTTCTTTCTTTTTCCGACCCCATGGAGCTGTTAAACAGCGCTGTGTTGCAGCCAGCGATACTCACAGCTGGTGCACTGCGTGATCAGTCATAGAAAACTGCCTAGTTTCATATAGGTCAGCATCATTTGCTGCCCTAAATACCAGAAAATAAACCTGTCTGTTCATCAGGTAAAATGTAAAAACGTGTGTACAAACGATGATCGCGTGTCGACACAGGTGTTCTTTCAAAACGCCTGTCATTATGAGATGGTGTTGCAGGTATTGTCTGCCATAAGTTCAGATGTTCCTCTTGTTGAACTGCTCACATTTCGTGTGTGTGTGTGTGTTATACAGGGAAGAGTTTAGTTTAAAGTGGTCTGTCCACAGCGTCATAAAAGTGCGGTTGTTTTTAGACATCGGTTTGTTTTTGCAGCCAGTTTTTCTCAAAGAGCGTGGAGTAGCAGTTATGGTGTCACAAAATAGTGCCCGTTTCGAAATAAAAACCCGGCGTCCAAAGGCCGAAACAACAACAAGAAAAACGGCAGTGCGGAAGAGGCACCGAAAGACACGCCGCGCCTACAAAAAGCCAGAATGTTGTAGAAGCTTTCTTATCGTGGTGAGCGCGCGCGCGGGGCAGACGTAAGGAGAGAGAGAAGGCAGAGAGTACACACCGACGCTCCCCGCGCAGTGAGAGAGAGAGAGAGAGGCGCCGCCCCAACCAAGAAGGTTCGAGAGTGGGCGAGAAGGTTCCCAATTGTATGTGTGCTCTGGGTCACGTGGCCCTACGGAACCTTCTAGTACCCTTTCCCAGGACTATATAAGCGGTCGGACACGGGCCGCGCAAGGAAGAGCAGAGAAGAGACAAAGAGAGAAGAGTTGCAAGTAAAAAGAAGAAGCAAGAAGTCGTGCGTGACTCCGACGCCGAGCCAGCTGACAGGCCACCTGCAAGCCTCGAGTGAGAAGACGCCGAGTGTCTTGGTGAATGGGACTCTGTGTTTTATTCTTTGTTGCAGTGCATGAACTTGTTCATGTTGGTTGGCATTGTATAACTTTGCGACCCATCTGTTTTTGAGTTTGTGAAGCCGTGTTGTGTACGTTTGAGTGACTGCCTATTTGATGAAAATATATTTGTTTTGTTTGACCACCCTTGGCTCCGACTCGGTCTTTGAACCACTGCTGGCGTTTTGCTAGTGTGCTAAAGGGGACCATAAATCTTATTGTCCAAGCTTTCGTGGGATCTTTTTCGGGGAACCAAGACGTTGGTTCTTGGAATTATTTCCGGCGATCGCGCCCCGTACATCATAGCACGGGTTTGGTGACATATGGTTCCGAACAAGCGAAAGTGGCTGCAGTCCTGAATGATGCAATGTTGTTGGGGACGATAAGTGCACTCTGCCAGAGTGCACTGCAACTCTGCAAAAAATATTGGGATGGAAACAAACGTGTGGGCCATGGCGGTGTGTGAACTGTGGACACTTGCCAACACTTGAAGGCATATGCTATGAAACTAGCTGTCTCACCGTCCCATGCATTACTGCACTCCACACGAAGCCAGCCCATTCTAAAGTGGTCTTTGCACTCTTTTCGTGCCACCTTCGGTGTTGGCACACCTGTGCACTTCCTATGCTATTCCCTCTCTCCGATGTTTCCTTTCCAACTATAATTGTTGTTTTGCGTAACCAATGTGGACGCCAATTCCTGCAAGTCGTTCCTCTATGAGGATCCCGCATGCCCAGGCCAAGCGATCCAATATAGTTACCATCCAGAGGGAAGCAGGCAGTCCGTGCAACCCTCAGGACGTTCATCACACCTGCACCTGTAGCGCTCACCATGTTATGTTTTGACTGCACATGTAGTGTAGTGCTGTCACTGCAGTTCTAAAATTTCTACATGCCGGTTTAGCAATTTCCTCCCGATCTTACGTGGGCTTAGGCGGTTCCTTAGTTTATTTGGGAGAGGAAAATACATCTATCTTACAACAAGAGCTGCTCTACAACAGGAGTGACAGATCATCCGGCCGGGATGAAAACATCACAGGAAACAGTGCCAACTCACCTTCCTGCGAGTAATCCAACACGGACATTCAATAAAGCTTATTGTTTCTCTTTCACCCTGTTGCTTCGTAATAAAATTTATCCATTCATGCCCTCAGTGCAACAACATAGGTGGACACACCTAACATCATTGAGGCGCGTGTGCTAAACTACAACCACATTAGAAATGTGTGACAATAACCTGCAGGAGCCTACGTGTAGCAGCTCGGCGCGTTGTTTCGCCGCACGTGCAATAGACGGCGTGATGCGCAGTCCAAATATGGCAGCGCACTTCAAACTCGCTGTATCCCTGTCTACAGGGTAGCCAACCAAGCACATTCTTGGTTAACATCCCTGCCTTCCCTCTTCATTTCTTTCTCTCTCTCGCTCTCTCTCAGACTTCTTTTATATTGTAAACACACATGTTCGCACTGTGCACTCCACAATGCAAAAAAAAACAATAGCATGTGACACACACCACACAGGCAAAAATAGACAAATCTGGTTCACCGGTTTCATCAAATGAACATTGTCAAGTTTCGACCGACATGGTTTGGGTGCTCTCATGAGAGGCTCCCTCTTCCAAAGTAGCTTTCGAGGATTACTGGGGTGTGAGTTTGGACACTTCGGAATAAGGTGCGAATTGCATTTGTAGACAAAAAAGGCAGGCCATTTTGGCACGCCAAAAAAGCACTCTTCTATCGAGGTCCACCTGTTGTGCTAAATGTGAGAGAAGCAATATATGCCTCACTCACTTTCAAATATTTCCTCTGCAGCTGCCGCACTAATGCAGTGCAGGCGTGCATGATATGCTCTTGATATTATGTCCTGTGAAAAGTGCTTGGCGCCAACATGGTCGATAGGTGTGTTGAAGTTGTATAGATGCGAGCTTGTTCGTGAAAATCCATCGTTGGTAAAAATCCACCTCTTTCTCTATATCCCTTCTCATATGTAACCCTCCCCACCCAATTACGTTCAATAAACAAACTGAAACTTCACACAGAGACGAAGGAACAACACATGAGGATGAGCACCGATTGCAACCATCAGTTGGCAGTCAGCACTCATCCTCGTGTGTTGTTCTTTCCTCTGTTTGTGAAGTTGCTGTGTTTTATTCAAGATGGATGGTCGATGGGCATTAGAGTTCAGTCTGCCCTTTTAGGTGGCGGTCCCACTCCAGCGGTGCACTCTCCGCATTTTAGTCCTTTTTTTGCAAACGCACTGTGCTTTCTATGCTGGTTTTGCAGATGTGACCCATACAGCGTATGAAAGCTTAATTTCTGTGCTTTCCAACCACACTTAGTATTTCTGCCTAGACAATTCGGAAGCATTAAGTAATGACAGTGAAAACAGTGGGAGCAAAAAACTGTTTTTCGCGTACAACCTTCCGTATTACGGAGTTTCCGGCAAAAGTGCTCAGCATAGGAAAATTAAATTTGCTGTGCCTTTAAATGAAATGCCATGCAAGAATTCTATGAAAAGATATTGCGTGTAAAGCACTCGGGAACTTATACAGGCTCCAATGAAAATGACCAAAACAACAGAAGTTTATAATCGGATAGCCTTTTTCCTTTTCAACATAGAACAACAGTATTTGGTAGTTTCCTAGGCCGTAGTCTACTTATCATCTGCACAAAGTTGCGTTGTGTTCTGATGAACACATCACGAATAATTATTACTTCAATTTGGCAATTTTGAGCTCTACTTGGTCACGCATTACTGAAGAATTGTCAAAGCTGTTTAGGTTGAAGCTCTGAAATTTTCAATAATCAAGCAGGAAGCCCTTCTCTCAAATCCTATGAAGAGAAAATTCTCTTATTCTTATTAGGGAAATCTAAACGGGCGTAGTGAATTTAGCTAATTTTTCTGCTGGCCAGATCAGTACAAATTGGCCTTTCTCATCATGAACATGCTAATTCACATCGAATACTGCACTTCAGTAGAATCATAGGGTGTCTTGTGATGACTAGTACTCGGTAATTTTACTGAAGAGTGCCTCAAACTAAAGATTTTCTATAAAAAATAGATCTCAAAATTGTTTTATAGCAGTGGTGCCCTCTGAAAAAAAAAAAAAAATCAACCTCTTGCATATCAGTTCTAACGTTCTTAAAAAGCGGCGCCACTAAACATTACAAAGCGGGTAGCTTTCCCTCCAGCGAGCCTCGTATAGTTTTACCCCCTTCGCAAGACCGGTTTCTGTGAGCGCACGCATCATGGCATTCGGGTATACGGAGAACCATTTCCAGCTCCCCTGCTCTGCTTCCTGCTGGGCGCGAGAAGGCACCCATTGTATCCCCTTCCTGACATCTGGACAATGCCGCAGCCCCGAAACCAAAACATTGCGCGGGGTGTATGGTTTTCTTTTCTTTTTTTTTTTTTTGTGAAACATAAGTTCAAAGGGTGGGGAGATAAGGAAAGTTATTACTGAAGACTGCAGTATCTGTCTAGCTCAAGCGGCTGACACAAAAGAGGGTGGAGTGGGAGGGAAAGAGGAAGGTACAGAGGGGAGTATGTACATAATAGGACACAATGCCTCACACTCCTCTGCGCGCTGTGCTACTGTGCGACAAATTTTTTGGAAAGAAACTTCAGTACGGACTCCGGAGTGCACGGTAACTGTCTCTTGATTGAGGACACCTGAACTGAAACACTCGAACAGGAAGGGGAGTGAAAGGAGGGAGTAGAAGGGAGAAGTCACATGCCGGTTTCAGTGGCATTCAGGGGAAGGGTGGCGGCTTCCCCTTAGTGCGGTGTGCCCCGCGACAAAACAGCAGACGATCTCACAGCAAGTCCTTTCTGCACTGTGCACCATGCCGATTTTGTCACACCAACTCGGCCAAGCTACCGCTTCAAGTTTGTTTTTCGCCTTGTTTTATTACAAAGCGCTAACAACCCCTCTGGCGAAAAGGTAGGCCTTTCCACTTCGTAAAGTTACAACTGATGCATGCTTATGAGTGGACCAAAGTGGATTTGCAAAGAATTGGATCTCCTAGCGTATAGTTGCAGGGGGGGGACTCCCATGCCATGTTTTTTAAAATCTCCGCTCACCATAATGGCTTTTATTCTTTTCTCTCTTTGCATGCTTTAGACGTGCAAAGCTGAGCCAACACCCCCTCTATACTGCAAGGCCTGTGCCCAAAATTCTTACATCACTACTGCCTGAGACAGCAGCGCAGCTCCAGCAGCAACGACATCACTACATGCCTGCCACTGAAAACGTTGTGGCGAATGTGATTGGCATGCCGGACATGTTTCCTTCCTTATGTGTTGTGCTGCTGTTGTCTTGCGTCCATTTCATCCTACCAAGGATATCTTTTTTCGTGTCATCAGTGTCTGACGGCACACACAATGCCGAACAAGTGTTGTGTGGCAGAATGTACTGGTAAAAGGTGCAAGTAGTATTTTCTTTCTCCAAGGATGCGGGCGGCCGAAAGAAGTGGATGCATTTCATTCCCGAAAGGATTTCACACCAACAGCATTTACAAAGGTAACGGTTCTAAATCTATAGACCGTTTTCTCATGGGCACTGCCATGTTGCCAAGCGGGAAGAGCCATCTCCGATCTGGCAAACCGTCCCGCTTGTGCAAACACTCGCTTTTGCATGGTTGGTATGGGGGCGGGTGCAGTTTTCAGTCGTTTTTTTTAGTTCGGTGCGCTCAATTTCGCTTAAATGGGGTTCTATACACAGCATAGACCGCTTGTAACGTAAGTCGCCGGAATCGCGAATACCCGCACTATAAGCAGTACCGCACTATAACCAAAACAACATTTTTCAAAGTCTACATGTGTGTAAAAACTGTCAAGCAGGTAGAGGCGCATGCTAGACATTCGAAGTGCGTGACCGGGCTGCTTTCACCCGCTTAGAAAAAAAAATCTGGATATTTCAAAGGTTTAAGTCTGCGACTGCGCTGTTCAAAAAAGAAAAAGAAAAGGCGCTATAGCGACGTCGCCGTTTATGCGGACTTCCCGCGGAACCGGACCGCACAGAAACGAGAACAGATTCCTGCATGTGCTATCCTTCGTTTTCTCTGACACTTGCACGATGGCAAAAACATAGCGACCGCAAACTGCCATTTGAGTGGTGCAAATGCCGTTCATGCCTTCGCTTCCGTTGTCGAAGTGATTCATCCGCTTTTTAAACACAGCCACTATGAACCACCGTCGCCCGCAGCACCCTACCTAGAGCCACGACCGAAAAGGTAGTGCTCATTAGGCCTAGTTTGTGGGGTCGCAGGCGGCGTGCCGCACGGGAAGTTTGCCTCGACAACACAGGGACCAGATACACAAGAAATCACGCTCGCAGGGTGATTCGAGGGCAGTGCGCGTGAAATAACACTAAAGCGGTTTTAAATTTTCTAATTTAATGAAAATTTGGAATCTGCGACCTCGTATAACATGCCTATGATAGTTTTTTCCACGATATTTAATTAAACAACAGTGATATGAGCGCCAAACTTGGTCCGAGGGAACACCCCACGGCAAGCACGGAGAGTAGGTGAGGAGGGTGACAGAGTGAAACGCGGAGGCAGTGACGTCATTCTGAGGGCGAGCAGGGTAGGTGCATTGGTTTGCAGCCTTCGTTTGCACACAGCGCAGCGTCAGCAGAGACACTTGTGCTGGTTTCTGGGCTCCGCACTGCTTTGTTTTCATGCTTGGAGATTTTTACGGTAGCAAGTTCACCGATTATGTTACAATATTGCCTTTGCTGCAGCCTATGTACAGATTTGGGTGTAGCAGCGGTGGCGTAGAGGTAGAGCATCCGCCTCGTGTGCAAAAAGGACCATGGTTCGAATCCCGGTTCCGGGCAATTCTCCACCGGATTTTTAAAAAAATCCGCATGTTGATCGAATTTCATAAGGAGGCTTGGGGTGCGGCCGGATCCTGGCGACCATAGCCGGTAAGGCACTCCCTCACCAGAGCAGCATTGGCCACCCTGGTGCAGTAACGGCCACAACCTCCCATGAATACGCCAATTAACCCTCGGCCCTCAGTCCCCAGCGGCTGCGAAGCAACTGACCATGGCGGTGGTCAGACCTGTGGCGCAGTAGAGGGTGCTAAGAATCTCTGGGTCCGGACAGGCCGCCACTGGAATCTGACCCTGGCAACGTTTAACGCAAGAACTTTATCTAGCGAGGGAAGTCTAGAGGTACTGTTTGAGGAATTAGCGGCCATTAAATGGGACGTTATAGGGCTCGGTGAGGTTAGGAGGACGGGTGAAGCCTTTACACTGCTGAAAAATGGGCACATCCTATGTTATCGTGGCCTAGAAGACAAAAGAGAACTAGGAGTGGGATTTCTGGTCAACAAGACCATTGCTGGCAACATAGTAGAATACTATAGCATTAACGAGAGGATAGCAGGTCTTGTAATTAAGCTTAATAACAGGTACAAATTGAAGGTGGTGCAGGGCTATGCACCAACATCCAGCCATGACGACCAGCTAGTTGAACGCTTCTATGAAGATGTGGAATCGGCAATGGCTAAAGTAAAGACGCAGTACAGTATTGTGATGGGAGACTTCAATGCTAAGGTAGGCAAGAGGCAGGCTGGAGACAAGGCAGTCGGGAACTATGGCTTGGGTTGTAGGAATGACAGAGGGGACTTATTAGTAGAGTTCGCCGAGCGGAATAATCTGCGCATCATGAACACGTTCTTCCGTAAACGGGAGAATCGGAAGTGGACGTGGAAAAGCCCGAATGGTGAGCATAAAAAAGAGCCAGGCCTGCGCGGAATCGCAGGACAGTGACAGCGTAAGCTGAAGGAGCAACCTTCGTAGAGGCCATTGTAAACGCTTGGGGAAACTAGTGCAAGTACAGGTGGTGGGTATCCCCTGCGCCATAACTCTGCGGTTTGGGCTTCTCTCTGCACAGCGGTATGCTGTGCCCGACGTTGCCCTGCTGCAGCCGCGCGCGTAACTCTGCGATTCACTTCTTCGGCAGCGGCCCGCATCTTGCGAGGAGGCGCCATCAGGTATATCGAAGAGCCAAGTCAAGTTGCTGCCGGGGCTGCGCACGTCGCCTGTCGCGTGACGCAAGGAACGACAAGACAAAACTGCTTCACGAGGGAGCGCTTCGTAAAAACGCATTTCGAAGGCTATGCGGAGCAGCGCCAATAGATGGCAGCAGTTGTCCTGTTCTTCACGAGGAGCCACGGCCCGGCTGAAGCAACGCGACGCGCGCACAAGTGCGCGCGTGTCACTCCTTCAGCCCGGCCGTAGAGGAGCGATATTGGTTACGGACACGGGCGGCGGCGGACAGCTACGGCGCCGTTGTTGTGATCTCATAACAGCTTACGCTGTAAAATGAAATAGACTACATACTATGCGAGAACCCTGGCGTCGTGCAGGATGTGGATGTGGAAGTGCTGGGCAGAGCTAGGTGCAGTGATCACAGGATGGTGAGATCTCGAATTGGGCTAGACTTGAGGAGGGACCGCAATAAGCTAGTATGAAAGACGCCGATCAATGAGCTAACTGTAAGACGGAAAGTCGAATTCCAGATAGCGCTGCAGAACAGATATTCAGCTCTAACAGACCAAGCAGACAATTGCGTTCAGGAAGTAAGCGATAATCTCACACGGATTGTCAAGGAATGTGCAATAGAAGTAGGAGGTACGATCGGTAGAGAGATTATTAACAAACTTTCCCAGGAGACGAAAGACTTGATTAGAAAGCGGCAAGGCATGACAGTATCAAATGCAATTGACAGAATAGAACTAGCGGAACTTTCGAAGTTAATCAATAAGCGTAAGACAGCCGACATACGAAAGTACAATATGGAGCGTATTGAGCATGCTCTAAAGAACGGAAGGAGCCTGAAAGCGGCGAAGAGACGTCTAGGCATAGGTAGAAATCAGATGTATGCATTACGAGACAGGCAAGGCAATGTGATCACGAATAGGGATGAGATAGTGATAATCGCCGAGGAGTTTTACAGAGACCTCTACAGTAGTCGTGATAACCAGAATAGTGAACGGGGAAGCAGTTTAGAAGAGGCTGACATTCCACCAGTACTGACAGAGGAAGTAATGAAAGCTTTGAAAGAGATGCAAGTGGGAAAGGCACCCGGTGAGGATCAGATAACAGCAGAACTGCTAAAGGATGGTGGGCAGATTATACTAGAAAAACTGGCAAGCCTGTAATACGCAATGCCTAATGACTGCGAGCATACCGGAATCTTGGAAGAATGCTAACATCATCCTCATCCGTAAGAAAGGTGACACAAAGGACTTGAAAAATTACAGGCCGATTAGCTTACTGTCAGTCGTTTACAAGGTATTTACCAAGGTAATCACTAATAGAATTTGTGCCACCTTAGATTTCAGTCAACCTAAGGAACAAGCAGGATTTCGTAAAGGCTACTCAACAATAGACGATATTCACACTATCAATCAGGTGATAGAGAAATGCGCGGAGTATAATCAACCCCTATACAGTCAAACCTCGTTAATACTACCCGCTTAATGTGTAACTCCGGTTTAAACGTAGTCGCGAAGATTCCCCCAGCCAGTCCCCATTGAACCCCATGTATTGGCTGACCGCTTAAGCCGTAGTCGCTTGTTGCATTACATACGGTTAGTACGTACCATTTTCTTGTTTTTATATGTCCACAGGCAAAAAATCGGCAAAATTTCACTTGCGCAGACGTTTGATTCACGAGCGGCGACGACCGGACTAAAATTGTCAGCGATAGTGACGTCAAAACATGGCCACGTTGACGTATTTTCTGTTCGTACGGCTGTTGCCGATCGAAGCGCACAAAAGTATGTCCTTTGAGATTGGTAAACTGCAGCGACAGTGACGTCAAAACATGGCCACGTTGACGTGCTTTCTGTTCGTACGGCTGTTGCCGATCGAAACGCGCAAAAGTATGGCCTTCGAGATTGGTAAACTGCAGCGATAGTGACGTCAAAACATGGCCACGTTGACGTGCTTTCTGTTCGTACGGCTGTTGCTTATCAAAGCGCGCAAAAGCATGGCCTTCGAGATCGCCACGTTGACGTATTTTTTGTTTGTATGGCCTACGAGATTGGTTTTTGTTAGTCCGCAGCGGCTGACGGTAGGAGAATTCGCTGTCACTTCGGAATCCGCCACGTTTCCTTTTTTTTTTTTTCTTCTTTTCTTTCATTCTCCCGTGTCCGCCGGTGGTGTTTTGCGCAGTGGTGTGTTCTTTAACAACGGTCTTTTGCACGGCGTATTTTTTCTTTTTTTTTGGTGCGCGTGTTGTGCGATTTAATTTGCACGTGAGGACTGCTATGCCGAAGTATCGCGTTTTGAGAGTTGAGGAAAAACTGGAAATCATTCGTACCATTGAAAATGGAGCGAAGAAATCTGCGGTAGCCCGTGAAAAGGACTTGCCTCTGACGACTGTGTGCGGGATATGGAACGCTCGCGAAAAGTTGAGGGGCGGCACAGGTAGCAATCTGAAGAGGTGCCGCATCAGAGACTCTGCGTTTCCCGAAGTGGAAAAGGCCCTGCTTCTTTGGTTAAAGAAGGCGCGGAGCATGAACCTGCCTGTCACTGGACCCCTTCTTACTGAGAAAGCGCTAACTTTCGCAGCTCAACTGAATTGCACAGGTTTTGATGCCGTCGCAAAACCTGTGCAATTCAGTTGAGTTGAGATGCCGTCGTCGCGGCGAGGCCACCACGGTGGCAAGTGAAAATAACAGATTTTTTTTGCTGCCTGCCCTTGAATAAAGCATGCGTGCCTGTGTGTGTGTGAGTGTGTTTATGGGGTTCGTGACGTTCATTTTTGGCTGGTTAGTAGCCGCTAAACCGGCACTGACGGTTAATTCGTACATCGCTTAGTGCGTACCCAAACGTCATTCCGGCCAACTACGTATTAACGAGGTTTGACTGTATATAGCCTTCATACATTACGAGAAGGCATTCGACTCGGTCGATACCTCAGCAGTCATGAAGGCATTGCGGAATCAGGGCGTAGACGAGCACTACGTAAGACTACTGGAAGACATCTACAATGGCTCCACAGCCACCATAGTCCTCCATAAGGAGAGCAGCAAGATACCTATAAGGAAGGGCAGGGCGTAAGCAGGGTTCGTACAGAATATATGACTGAAAATTCAAGAAGTTTTCAAGGATTTCAAGGATGAAAAATGGCAAAACTCAAGGAGTGTTAGCAAAATTTTATTTGCTTACAAGACTTATGGAAGCAGCGCAGTTTTCGCATGCATTTCTTTTTCCACAGAAGCTATCTCCCGCTCCTTTTCTTTAGCAGTTCGACGAAAGCTGTTTGCCTCGACTAAGCAGGTAAGGTCGTTTTTCGCTTCAGCTTCTTCCGAATAACGGTCCGCAGATTCCAGCAGGCACTTGAGAGTTTTTTGAGGCTTTGACTTCCTTCCGTGCATCTTATCAAGCTCTTGCTCGAGCTCTTTTCTCTTTGAAGCTGCCTGCCGTGACAGTGCTTGTTTCTTTTGTTCGTCTAGGTATGCAGCGTACCTATGCCGGGCTTGGCGCACTGACACCTTGAACTCTTTTGAATCGGAACATTCAGCAGCCATCGTGGCTTTTCACAACCTCGCAGAGAAAGTCGTTAAGAAATATACGACAACTCTGCCAAATCTCGACTGCAAAGCTTGTTGATGCTGAAGCCTCTTTCCACTCCTGCTTGCTCTCCTGTGAAGATACATGTTTTCGCGAACATCCTCAGTAAACGCGTTTTTGAAATCAGTACGACTTATGGAAATACGTCGTTCGTTTGCGATATGAAGCAAAGTCCACTAAATTTTCAAGGATTACAAGGGCTCACTTATATTAAGGAGTTCAAGGGCCCTTGAATTATGTTATCAAATTCAAGGACATTCAAGGATTTCAAGGGTCTGTGCGAACCCTGCGTAAGACAAGGTGACACAATCTCTCCAATGTTATTCACAGCATGTTTACAAGAAGTATTTAGAACGCTGGATTGGGAACAGGTGGGTGTAAGGGTTAATGGGGAATAACTCAGTAACCTCCGATTTGCTGATGACATTGCCTTGCTAAGTAACTCGGGAGATGAATTACAAAGCATGATTACTGACCTTAACAGGCAAAGTATAACAGTGGGCCTGAAAATTAATATGCAGAAAACTAAAGTAATGTTCAATAGCCTTGGGCGAGTACAGCAATTTCAGATAGCTGGCGAGGCACTGGAAGTAGTAAGTGAATATGTCTACTTAGGCCAGGTAGTGACCCCTGATCCGAATCATGAGGCTGAGGTTATGAGGAGGATTAGAATGGGGTGGAGCGCATTCGGCAAGCATTCCCAGATAATGAATGGTAGTTTACCATTGTCTCTGAAGAGGAAAATGTACAACAGCTGCATCTTACCGGTACTCACCTACGGGGCAGAAACTTGGAGGTTAACTAAGAGGGTTCAGCTTAAATTGAGGACGACGCAGCGAGCTATGGAACGGAAAATGGTAGGTGTAACCTTAAGGGACAAGAAGAGAGCGGTGTGGGTTAGGGAACAAACGCATGACATACTAATAGAAATTAAGAAGAAGAAATGGGCCTGGGCGGGCCATGTAATGCGAAGACAAGACAACCGTTGGTCATTAAGGGTAACAGAGTGGATTCCTAGAGAAGGCAAGCGTAGCAGGGGGCGGCAGAAAGTTAGGTGGGCGGATGAGATCAGGAAGTTTGCGGGGATAAATTGGGCCCAGTTAGCACAGGACAGGGATAATTGGAGATCTATGGGAGAGGCCTTTGCCCTGCAGTGGGCGTAGACAGGCTGATGATGATGATGATGATGATGATGTACCGATTTGACAAAGCGAACATGCCATACCGAGCTTCTGAGCGTCCTTCAGCTGCGACATCATCTGCGTTTGCGGAGCAGCGGCGTTTCACAAATTCCCTCAACATTAGATGTCTACTGAGTGGGTCATTGCTGTTAGGAAAGACAGAAACTTCAGTCCTACAACAGCAAGTGTGCTATGTTCGAGGTGCTTCCTAGACAGCGACTACGTACAAAAACAGTCTTGAATATAATCGGTATGCTCGTTGATGAAGTTATACACTACTGTACGGTAACGCGGTCCCTTTGGTCTGTCTGCATACACAGGATCTCGCCGCAAGAAAAACAGCGGGGCAAATGTTTCACATTTCCAGAGAGACCACCAAGAACTGCAGCAGAAAAATACAGGGACACCGGCTGTGCTGTTTTTCTTTTTATTTTCTTTTGCATAAGAGCAACTGGCTTCTCTTATTGGTCGTAACATTGAGGAAGTCAAGAACAAGTCACACATAATGACGTACAATATGAAAATTTAAGCATTAATTATGTTAAAAATGTACGCGCTGATGAGTTTTTGCCGGACTGAAAACAGCTTTAGTCGCACAGTCTACCTAACTATGCCCACGTCATATTAATGGGCTGTCAGCAAAGACTTCATGACGGCACGCTGTCCCCATATGCTTGTGGCACGTGAAGGGGTGCTCTTATTGAGTTATGTTCGTGCGAAACGAAAGATAGTCATGAAAAGTTGCTTGTGTTGTTGTTCTTGCCGAGAATGAGAGGTCTTGCGAGCGCTGTACCTGGGCAGAACCAACACGCCGCTTACTTGATCGGATGCTTCATTGCATATTTTTTTAATTGCGGTGTGTATTGCACATGCTCGAACACACGGCACTGCACGTTGGACCGGTGTGGATACCAGACAAACACGATCCATGTACCGCAGTTCTGCTAGTCGACTGCAATGGTATCCTGTCGTCTGCACTGTTTGAATGAAATATACATACCTGAATGTGGGCAACCACGTGTAGTTCTACCACAAACTCATCACATTTGCTGCAGTTAGCCATAAGAATAGAGATATACCTATACAGTAGAACCCCGCTGATACGTTTTTCACGGGACCGTAATATATAAACGTAAGAGCCGGGAAACGTAAGAGCCAAGAAATGGGAAAAATGGAAAAATGAGAGAAGTGGTGATGATCGGCACACAATTTCATTTCAGTGCTAGCGCTTTCAGTGCACGCATCGGCACACTCGGCTACGATTTCGTCGACAGAGAAAACCTCGGAGGTGACAATGGCGTCATCGATGGAAACGTAGTCATTGTACGCGATTCCGTCACCAACAGTTTGCATCGCTGTGCCATAATTTAGATGGCGGAAGCTTGAAACGTAATTGGCGTCGCCCATTGTACAGTCAAGCCAAGTCAAGCTACATGAAAAGTCAATATTTCCGTCGGCAGTGGCCGCTTGGAATGCCGATTCGCGACGTAACATGCGGGAACGTTCCCACATTGCGACGTAACAGCGGGGTTCCTAATGCAATGAATCCTATGGGAGCTATGTTGGGACCTGCCAAAAACGATGTAACAGCCGGGAAAACGCAGCAGCCGGGAATGTAACAGCAGGGTTCTACTGTATACAGAAAGAAAAAGCACTCATAAAATGCGCACGGCCGGTTGGCGCGCGTGCACTAGCCTCCGAGGCACTCACGATTACGTCATGAAGGTCCTCAAGCAATCATAGGCAGTGACAAGGTCTTCGTTGCCGCCCACGACGCGCGCCGAGCGTTTTTGCCAAAATAGGGTCATTTGCTCAAGTTTATGCCCATTTGCGACCTGATTTTCGCATTCAGCGCAAGAAAAATGATTAAATAGCATTATAACCTCAATTTTTTAAAAAGGTGCTTCAGTACCCCTTTAAAACAAACAAAAAAGAAAGAACTGGAGACAAACAGCAGTAACACGGACATTATGCAATGGCTGGCGCGCATTAGGAGCTGACAAACGGCCATAGCAGCATTTTCCATCGCCTCAGCAATCCTACCAATCCTATCCTCAAAGGGCGTGCCCGCGACGCACTGCTGCTGTGGCCCCTTTTTTTACAGCGTAAGCTGTTATGAGATCACAACAAGGGCCGTTTTTGTGCCGTAGTTGTCCGCCGTAGCTGCCGCCGCCGGTGTCCGTAACCGCTATCGCGCAAATTTTAGAAAAAATAACCAGGACCGAGGAGGATTCTAACCACGTCCTGTGCGTGGATTTGAAGCCACATCCTCTGCGTGGCAGTCAAGCATTCTACCACTGAGCCACGCCTGTGCTTGAAACATCTTCGCTAAAAGACCTAAACAGCTATAATGTCTGCCGAGGAATCGCATTAACAAATGCAATGTTACGTGGCAGGATAACAATACGCCACTACACGTAGGGGAAAGTGGATTGCATAACGAGTTCGAGGAATCATTTGAAAGAACACAGGGCTGCATGGTTTGTAGCTCTGAACCCATTACAGAGGCATCACCAACATCATCATTATGAAACAATCTTCTTCAACATTTCCATCATCATTATTACAAAGCGCTACCTTTTGAAGCAGTTTTGTCGTATCGTGCCATGCATCACGCGGCAGGCGACGTGCGCAGCCGCGCCAGCAACCTGACTTGGCTCTTCGATATACCTGATGGCCCCTTCTCGCAAGGTGCGGACCGCTGCTGAAGAAGCGAATCACAGAGCTACGCGCGCCTGCAGCAAGGCAACGTCAGGCACAACAGACAGCTGTGCAGAGAGAAGCCCAAACCGCTGCTCGCCGTCGACGCCAGGCCGAGTTTGGTTCGTTCTCGAGAAAACGACGCCAAGAGACTCTCTAAGATGTGCAGTTATACAGATTTGCACGTTACAATACCACAGTAATTATTGCGCAGTGGGTACTTCCCTACTTGGCGAAATGATAAGAGTTATGGCGCAGGGGATAGCTATCACCTCTACTTGCACTAGTTTCCTCAAGCGTTTAAAATGGCCTCTAAGAAGGTTGCTCCTCCAGCTTACGCTGTCACTGTCCTGCAGTTCCGCAGAGGATTGGCTCTTTTTTCTTTCTTCCCTCCACTCCTTGTTCATTTGTTCCACGCTTTTTCCTCCTCCATGGCGATTCGTTGCACTCTTCTCGGGCAGCGCACTTCCACTGTGAAGCCTGCTCACTACCTCAATTGTCCGCTGAATTCTCGGCAGCCGCATTATAACCGGTCTTTCATCTCACGGAGCTGCACAATAAGCGGTTTGTACTATATACATTAAGTTCTATGGGAAGGTAAACGGGGGTCTGAAAAAACCGCATTATAGCCGGTCCTGCACTATAAACGGTTACGTTATAAATGGTCTCTGCTGTATAGGAAATTAGTCTGTGCAATATCCTAACAAGTTTTGAGCCTTGTTAACAGAGGACACCACGATTTTAACAGAAAACTCCGCAAAAGTACCGTGGTGCCGCATGTTTACGGCGGGCTCTTTCTGTTTGCAAAGCGCACACAAGTTTACACGCTTTCTGGCCGAGCAGGAGCACCCTTTGGGGATACAATGAGCTTTTTTTTTCCTTAGTTGTATTTTTTCGATGGGGGCGGGGAGTGAATGCAGTCGTGAGTAGGCACGCAGTGGCTGGTTTCGGTTACATTCCTCGAGAGGTTTCTGCTTTTTTTAGGTCCGCTTTTTTTTTTTTTTCTTTCACTACGTAACACGATTGACAGGCGTGGACTAGTGTTTGTGTCACGAGAAAGGAATGGGAAAGAGGCGGTAAAGAGGGTGATAAACGCGACGATCAGCCATCGGCTCAGGCGAACGGCTAGGTGGAGTCCGCAGGCGACACATTGCAGGGAACCTCGCCCCTTTTTTTATCATACCTAACAGCGAAGATAGGTGGAGTTTATGCCTCCTGTGATGCAGATCGCAGCACCAGACATCAAGCAGTGCATGCCCATGCTCAAACCCATGATCAGCGTCGAAAGTAGGCTCCCTTTCTTCTTCTTCTTCTTTCTTTCTTTTTTTCTTTTTGTTCTGGTCTACTCGGTGTACTGTTGTTGCAAATTTCACCCTGTAATGGGCAAAACTAAGTCGAAGTTGTTGGAGAAACACTATTCGATCATTAATTAAGTACGTGTTTGCCGCTTTTCTTACTTTGCCGAGCTTATTGATCGTTGGAGGACTTGTCAGGCAGGCTTCTTGCGGTCATCACCGAGGTTGAGCATCGGTGTGTTTGCCAGAAATTATAAGACTCCGATATTCCTGAGAATTTCTTGGTGTACAGAGCTTTTCCCGTTTAAGCATGCAATCCATGAATGCCGCTGCTCCTTGTCAAGAAGAAAATGAAACAACTTGAACAGTACCCAGCCGCAAACTCTCCGCGTCTGGTGAAAAAAAAAGTTTTCCTTTTCCTGAAGTTGTTCGCACAACCATGAAAACTGCACACTGGCTTTTTGTCAACCTTTTATGTTGTCTGGCATCATGATAAAAAAAGAGAGAAGAGCCGCCAGCTTAGCTCACAACACGCACGAATTGTTCGACATCTCCACACATCCAAGCATGAGCGCGCGCTCCTAACTGTCTGGTCAATGCCCCCTTTCAGTCAAGTAGTGCATAATGCCGTAATGCTGCAAACAATCTCTCCAGCTTCCACAACCGAGTAGTGCAGCCCAACTAAGGCACACTCCGTGCAAGTGCCAATTGCTTTTTATCGAATTCTACTGCAGTAGACAAGAAGGGGACTGAACTACTTTTAAGGACACAACACAATGCATCATAAAGCCGACCGCTCCCAAAGATTCAACGCATCAGTTGCAACGCACAGGACGTGCTCAATGGGGTGTTCACTCGAGCAGCCAGCCACAGGCGAGTGACGCAGCTGACGTCACATGATGTGCAGGCTTTATGAAGTATAGGAGGTGTAGGCTGAGTGCGCCACAAGCTGTGTCGTTTCGACGAGAAAGTGCAGTGTTCCAAAGGTTGGTTGTCATATGAGCAACTGCTCAAATGAAGTGTTGATGAACCATGATCTCTCAAAAGAACCACCGATCCTCTGTGCAGCGCACAGTGCCACGTTCATGCCAACTCGGACTGCATGTAAATCGACCACTGCAATAGCAAGCTTGAGCGGCAATGGGAACGAAACGGTGTATTGAATATTATGGCTTCTTGCACACAATTCCAACACGCAGGCAGCAGGAATTTTATGCGTTTACTGGCATCTAGAGTGCACGTTTATTCCAAGGAAACGAGTCCAAAAAATTACTGTGCTTAAGCATCATGTATGAAAACGAAATCTGGTTCTTGGCATTGGAAACAGCTAAAGTCCCTAGATATTTCCAGAAAATCTAGGGACTTTTGCCTTTAGCAACTGCCTCCCATCTGATCTGGAACTACCAGTACATCGCCTTCGCAAAGTGGCAGCAGATCACCTTTGAAGTGAGTTCGTGTTGGTACGTTTTGTGCTCACCTGCATCCTGTGTGCGTCGTATCTTTTCCGAGCCAAGTACAAATAGTAATGCACCACTTTTATTATCAAGCTAATATCCAAAGGAAGGTTCCTTGCGCATTGAAGATAGCTGCGTCGCGTTGTTGCCCCCCTGCAGCCTGTGATGTGGATAACCCAAATAGAGAGTAAGAGAGTAATACAGAGTAACCTTCTACAGCTCGATGCAGACTAGTAGAAGTTCCTACAGGCGAAAACAGGAAAATAACCGGAACTCGACACAAGCTTGCAGTGTTAATTTAACTCCACATTATAAAAATTTTCAAGGCAACAGCACTTAACTGACGCGCGATCCTGTTGACTTTTTTCCCTTCGTATGCGCCGTATTTTTATCACAACTGCTTCTGAAATGTTTGTTGTAAACGTGGGACACTTTGAAAAATGTTCATAATATCTGGACGCAGTTTTAATACATGGCATGGGCAAATCATAAGTGCACCAAAATATGGTCGCTATAACCAACAGATTGTTATATCTGGGATCATTAAAAAATGGTCAGACTTCAACTGCTTTGTTGACACCCCATATATTTTTCCCTTCCAAGATATTAGAAGCAAAATAGGGAATAAGAAAAGGTGATATACACAAGTGCATTATGTTCAACCCTTCGTCCGTCTTATTGCATTAAGGCGCAGAAGCGCACTCAAAAACATCAGCTAAAGGTAGATGTGTGCATCATAGTAATGAAGAAAAAAAATCACACTTTCGCCAGAAGGGCAAAGCAATGAATGTGATAGCAATGCATGATATAAGAAGTAAGACTAGCAGCTTTAGGGACAATCTGAATTGTAGTGAACGTTGGCTTATTAAGTAAGCATGCATGTGCGTAAAGTACCATGTTACAGTCGAGCAGCAGAGACGACCCAACAGAGCTGCGAGCTAAGTCATGTTTTGATTTCTTCTGGCATGCGTTTTACACCGTGTGACCGCACTAACCAGCATGCACTTTTCACCATCGAGAAACTTGGCCCAGCACAGTGGCATCAAGAGAGCGCATTCCTTCCAGCCAACACCTCCTCTATTTTTTGAAAAATAGAGGAGGCACTGTTCCGGCACACGTCGCCACAGTGCTACGTGGCAAGGCCATTGTCAGTGTTGCGACGATATGCGAGGTGCATGGAACAAAGCCCGTGATCAAGGCGCTACTACACACTGAAGGACTGCAGCAGTACACAGCACATCTGATGGCTGCCGAGATAGCGCGCACGCCAGCGATGGCGACCGGGCGAAGTCCACCGCTGGTGCTTCAGCTATACCACCCACCCCACTTCCTCGTGTGTTTTCATGCTCGTTAAAGAAGGAGGGAGCATCTCCACTTTGAAGCAAGCTTTCCAAAAGGGGTGATGTTATCGCATGCGCCCTCTGCGTGATCTCTGCTTCAGCCGCGTTTGTCGGCCCCCACTGGCGTGCTTTTACCCGCGGGTAGAATGTACGATACACAGGGAAGTTTTTATCAATTTGGACCTTATAAGCGACATGATGGTGATGGCCAAAACCCATCAAGACTGTTCACATAATTGCTATCGCAATAATACATGCTTGTTACATTACGCCAGTTCCACCAATGCATTTCACAGTGCAGAGTAACACCTAAGCTTCTCGATCAAAAAGGGGTGAAAATTCAAATGTCAAAGCATTTTCATGCATTTTAACCTCAGCGATGTGCCCCTGAGCTTAAAATTTCATTTGATGTACAGTTAAACCTGGATATAACGAAATTGCCAAATTCCCGGAAAACTTCGTTATAAAGAGGATTTTGTTATATGCAGGTTCGGCACGAAAATTCAAAAAATAAACGCTTAACTCTTTCATTACCACGCCTATTCAAATCGATCACTGGTGATCGACGATTAAAACTGCCGATTTCGACGCGTTAAAGAGCCCCTAAACCACCCCCCGACATTTTTTTTTAACATTTCAAGTTAAAGGGATTGTCCGGTCATTTTACAAGCCAAAACAAGTGGTCTTAAAAGAAAGTGTGTGCTTTATTTTACTTGTAGCCAGCTTGCACTACCAAGGAAATCGTGTAGTTAATTACAAAATAAATAACACATCCAGCACTTTTTGAAAATCCCGCGCTGTGAGGCGAGGCGCTGGCCACAGTGAGAGTGACGTCACATGGTACCGTGCCCCCTTTGCCGGGCGGTCGTGGCTTTCCTGCCATGCATGCGCCGTACGTAGAGTCGCACAATTCGAACCACTTCTTTCCTTCTTTACTAGCTCTATAATTTGGTTTGTTCCGTAACGCTGTTAATATGGATGGGTGGAGACTCTTCGCAAGTTTCCGTGCGACGTGAGCCCACAGGCCAAGTGGGTTGCCGCCGTTCGTCACGTCAACTGGTTTCCGAACCCTCAACGCTCGGGGCACTTTACATGCGGGTGCCGGGAGTTAATCGCGTACTCTCATAACGTTTTGACGTAGCTGTTAGTGGAAGGGCCGCACCAATAATGTGAACTACACACATAGGTGTGCTGCCTTCCTCGGTCACGCCGTAATTAAAGCGTCAGATCTCTTGATTTTGTTTCTCTGGCTGAAGCATGTGGTGGAGAGAAAAGACGATGTATCTGATGCAGGCCCGTAGCCAGAAATTTTTTTCGGGTAGGGCCCACTTGCTGAAGACCTTGACTATTTGAGAACAAACATGTTTTCATTATTTATTTTGGTAACAATCGCGATATGTGCACTGAGTGACTTTTTCAATGCAACGTTATTAATAGGCTGAAATGTTATGTCATTAGCATTACACCACGTTATTAACACCACCACGCCCCCAACCAAAATTTTGGGAGGCGCCCGGGCCCCTAGCCCCCCTTCCCTCCCCCCCCTTTTTACAGGATTGATCTGGAGGTGAGCGCAGGTGCGAAGATTTCTCTGGGTAGGACCAGCTAGTTCGACAAACGTCTTCAAGGCGCGTTGTTTAGGTGGGACTGGTGATTGCGACCTCAAGTAATTTACCGTCTAGGCAAAAAAAAATGTAAGAACCGACGCCGACAAATGCCTCTCACTGTGAAATGTGAAAATGATAAAGCATGGGAAAAGATTCCACGGCAGTGGCTTGTTGAAATGCTTGTTGCTTGTTGATTTGCTTGTTGAAATGCTTACGCTCCCCCTTTCTTGTCACTTCGATTGACTGGCAGGTTTGCTGGCATGTTTAATGCAAGCGGAGATTCATACTCTTCATCGTCGGAACCAGTGATGCCTCTACTTCACGGCGCCAGATAGCTATCACAGCTCTATTTCGTTAATACATACGGCCCCAAACAGCAATAAAAGCATGCAGTGAGGAAAAACTCATGAAACGTCAAAAGCAAAGCGCTGTCACAACAGCGCACCGGAGGCAAAACGCATCGATCTCGAAGCGCAATAACCGCATGCGTAATTCGCAGTTGTTGAAATAATAATAATAATAATAATAAAGGGACTTTAATTCCCATTTGTTTAATCAACGAGGCATAGGCACGAGCAATCAACAGCGCCCAGCGAACTGTGCAACCAAGTACAGGGCAGACAGCTTCGCGAGTCCCCTGCACGGTTCCATGTGACGTCATGCTGCAACGGCCGTTGCTCGTCGGGCGCTCCGTTGGAGTTTCGTACGCGCGCAAATAAAAAGCTGAATAAAACTATTGAAAGCTCCATTTCGCTCAGAAAAATCACTCCTGTGTTTCTCACACGCGCAAATACATGATACGCCTCACAGTTCGCAATGTTTACAATATCACCGGCCAATCCCTTTAACATGCGCATCAAGTTGAGAATGCCATCACGGTGAACAATGTCAAATGCAGCAGCGCTACGCGCCGCTGCCACGCCACAAACTCGAAAAACAATCCCGTGCACTTCTCCGGCCATTTCCGGCATACCAAGGTTAGCCGCGACGACATTGTGGATTTTGGTGACGTCAGAAGAGTCCGAGCTCTGCTGATTGGTCGAAGGAGAACGTCAACTTCCGGTTAGTCTTCTAGCAAATGCATGCGCTCCCTGCCTGTTTGTTTTCCTCATCGTGTGTCGTTCGTGTGGTGTTCACGTGTGAATTCGTAAATGCACTACGCTACGCACGTGCAAGTGAGGCACAGCCGACTAGAAACTGCCGCAACTGTCAGAACACGACGGATAGCGCTAACAGAGAGCGTTGGCACAGCACCAACAAAACACTTGCATGAATGCGGGAGCCTGCGGAGGCGCGTCAACCGGATGCGCGTCATCGGCGATGTATGTCACATGACATTCGGAGGAGCACTCGGCGAGGAGGTGGCACCGGCAAGCAGCCGGTGGGGCGCAGGAGAGAGAGAAACAAGCAAGCGCCGCGTTTTAACAATCAAACGCGTGTAACTCCGCTATTGCGGCACCGTTTCGAAAAATTCTTGCGGCTACATGTTTGTTGCGGACACCGGCACAAAAGCAACACCGCAACTAAATTTCGACCTCTTGGTGGTTTAGGGGCCCTTTAAAAATGTTTCTCGTGCATACAGCGGCATCTCGCGTTTAGTTCGGGGACTGCTATTCTACAATCCGTTCAAATTTTCCCGCTCCGACGACATTGCGATTTTTGACGGAGTTTTTCGCGAACTAATGTACAAGTGTTACTGGAAAAGGGGGCGTGGCAGCCACATTCGAGAAAAAAGCGCGCTGCTCGAGTTTGTGCCCCATTATTATCAACATTCTGTAATCAAACGATTCCTAAGAAGTCAATTATTAAATTGCATTATCAGTTTTGCAAGGCAATAATGTTTGGCCGTGATAATTACGTGAGAATGACACCAGCTATTCACCAGCGAGCTTTGGTTCCGAGTATGGACAAGTTTATTCAAATACAGCTCGTTTCTGAAGGTCCGTCGCATGTCTAACTTGTTGATCTGGCCTTTTCAGCGAGTTTGCAGCAGTTTCGGTTTCGCTTCTCTTTATCTACGCGAGAGGGGCACGTCTGGCGTTAGCGTCAGTGCGCTCGGCAATCTAGCTCGCCGCTCCCATGGCGGCGGCGTCCCATGGGACTGCGTCGCGGGAAAAACGTTCCGCTCGAAAGTTTGCTGAACCCACACACGAATTTAGTGAAGATGAGTCGAGCTATGAGTCTACAGACGACTCCAGCTCATCTTCAAGCTCTAACAGCGACGATGTTTCGAGCCAGCCTGGGTCATCCTCAGCTGTACACGGGCAAGTTTCGTTTTCGGCCTTGGGCGCTCTTGTCCGTCAGGAGCGCGCTTATCTGCCGATCTGGGTGCACAACCTTTGAGATATCCTGGTTATCTGCAGGGTACGCACAGCACTTGGACAGGATGTGCTGCCGCCGGCAGCCAAAAAGCTTCAATTCTCACCCAGAAAGCTGCCTGGCGCGCATCTCGGCCCGGCACACCGGAGTAGCGCCACGCGTTTCACAACGGTGCACGATTTTTTTCGCTGTTCTTCACAGCGGAAGTGATCGGAACCATCTGTGAAAATACGAACAAATATGCTTGGATGCATATCTTCGACCTTCCGACCTATGCTGAAAGAGACGGCTCGTGGAAACAGCAGACTCCAGAGGAACTAGAGAAATTCATTGGACTGCTCATTTTTATGGGCATTGTGCACGTCCTGCGCATTCACCAAAACGATGCCGAAAAGAAAAAAACTGCCGCAAGTGCTACGAGGAACGCAAAGTTGAAAAAAAGACGTCCTTTCTGAAAGCTGTGGTGTGCACCTGTGCTTCACGAAAACCAGAAACTGCTTCACCGCATGGCACGAGCAGTTTCCGGTCTGCAGTATTTTTGATGTGTGAAAAGTGGGTTTATGCAGATTGTTTATTTTTCTTTTAGAATATTCCTGGGTCATTTACCTTTGAAACATATATTTTGAATTTTCTTTGTAATATTTTTGTAGATATTGTGTTTTCTTTGTATTGTTTTTCTCAAATTCCTACAAAAATGGTAGAGTTAATATTTTTATAAGTTGTGTAATATTTTCTTTTGATTTGAAACTTATGTTACTTATAAAGAGCATTTCATTACGCACAATTTGGTGTGCTGCAATGTAACCTAGAGCATTATTTGTACTAGCAAAAAATTTTTTTCTCAGATCTATAAAAAATGGCCATTTTCATGCGGTAACGAAAGAGTTAAGTAAGCAAAAAGGTAACAGACGGCAGAGCTCACCCAAACATTTATTTTGGGTGAGAACACATTTACAGCTGAGAACACTTATGCGACTGCTTATAGTGCAGGACCGGTTAAAATGCAGCTTTCTTCTGACCCCCGCTTACCCTACCATAGAACCTAATGTACACGTAACCACTTATTGTGCAGTCCCCCCCCTCCCAATATGAAGGACCGGTTATAATGAGGCTGCCGGGAAATCCCACGGACAATCGAAGTAATGAGCAGGCTTCACAAAGGATATGTGCCGCCCGAAAAGAGCACAGCGAATCGCCCTGCAGGAGGAAGGAGCGCGGAACAAATGAACAATGAGCGGAAGGAAAAAAAAAGAAAGGCCGCGTCGCGTGCGCGCTTTCCGAGGATAGGATTTCCAAGGCGATGGAGAATGCTACTATGGCCGTTCGTCAGCTGCGAACTCCACACGGAACGCGCGCGTGTCCTCCAGTTTACCACTGTTTGTCTCCAGTTCTTTTTAAAATCATTTCACGCGCGCTGCCCTTGAATCAGCCCGTGAGCACAATTTCCTGTGCACCCAATCCCTGTGTTGTCAAGGGCAAGCTTCCCGTGAGGCACGCCACCCACGACCCTGCGAGCTAGGCTTAACAAGCGCTGTCACCTAGAGTCAGGTTAGCAAATTGAGGCGCAGAGACTTGCACAGCAACCAAAGAGTGGCGCTGCCAGCACGCTGAAAAAAAAAAAAAAGAAACTCGTTTTTTCCCTTTCTCTCTTAAGATGACGCGGCTGGGCAACATCAACTGGAAAAGGAGGGTGGCGGCTTGGCGGGCTAGGCCAGCTGCAGCAAGCGGCGGGATCAGGTTTGAAGTGAGGGGGAAAGGACATGCCCCCGGCAGCAAGATCACCGGGTTGAGGGATGCAGGCCTGCCTCGTGCACGCTCGCACGCACACGTGCACTCGCTCTCGCCTCGCAGTCTCCGTGCCTTCGAGCGCGCCAAGCGTACTGCTGCCGTTTCGCATTCCATCGCGGTGGAGAAAGTGCTTCCGGCTGTTGCTCATGCAAAAGTGACAAAATTTGGCGCAGAATCTCAAGATTGTCGGCGGAGAAAATTCGTTATTTCGAGGGGGGTCTCCCCCGCTGCCACTTCGTTAAGTAGAGGTCTCAAATACATGTGCTTCTATGGAGTAGTGGCGGGGAATAAAAAACTTCATTATATCCCGGAATTCGTTATATGGAGGTGCATTATAAACAGGTTTAGCTGTATCAAGTGACATTTCGTGTCGACTGCGCTGCTTGAAATAGTATCAAGTCCGACTCGGACTTGATACTATTTTAAACAGTGCAGTAAACTTGAAATGGTCTCATTTAGCCACAATTTGCTACACAAAAAGAACAAGTTGCTTTTGTATGAATCAACCAGCGAACCATTCGTGGCACAGTTAATCCTCACTTTAAGCTTCAAACAAAGTATTCACTGTTTTCGGTGGAAGAAGTGCAGCAGTGAAGCTGTTTCATATTAGAAACAATGTGCTTAACGATTTTGACAGCGCTGATGCACTGAAACATTCACAGGAGTGAAACTGCTAGCTATATATCCACAACCCCAACCATCTTTGCAAACTACACAAAATGTATACCCCAGCGCACAGACGCGGAACATTAAGAATAGACACCGCCAGAGGAAAATAACCCCAAAGCAGGTGGCCTGACGTGTGCATATGAAAGTCTACAACTTTGGCAATACAATGCATTCAGTAGGCATGAGTTCGCTGTACTGTTCACGGGAGAAAGCTTTGCGATAAGCTTTGAAAGATAATGTCAGGCAGAATGACGACCGAAGCTGAAGTCTTTGCACCTGCACTGTAATCCACCAAGCCCCCACAAGCAGAAGCACCATCAAGGAGTTGGTGCATCAAATGCACTGCATTGTCAAACTGGCCGAGCCGCTGCATGTGTACACTTCTACATTCAAACTGCCCCATCGGGGCAGGCAATGTGGCCATGCAGCCTAGTGCACAGTAGTTGGGACCATGCCAACACAGTATTCAGTGGTGTTGCAGAAAAGCTGTCACCAGAGTGCAACATGTTCAGGAGTGGAGGAGTTTGATAATACATATCCATTTTACATTCCAGGGTGTCTACCAAGTTGACATTGCTAAATTCCCTGAGATTTCCAGGTTTTCTCTGAGTATTTTTGGGAAATTCACTGAGTTGCGCATAACTTTCTTTCATGTCGATGCGGGTAGGCCCCATGTCACCCAATGTCGTCACTATAGGATGTTGAGCTCTTTGAGGGTCAAATAAAAAAAAACGAAAAAAACAAACAAACAAAAGGAAATAAGCTTTCCCAGACGGTCAATTTGTGAAATTGCGGATTTTGAATGTACGAAATGCGTAAGGTCGAAAAAACATTGTAAAAAGGAATCAGGAGCTGTATTTTGGTGTCAGCATCACTTATACCGTATTTACTCTAATCTAATGCACACCTTTTTTTTCGATAGAACGGGTCCAAAAATCGTATGCGCGTTACAATCGAGTGCGAACGAACGACACCGTTACCATATCAAGGCGCGTAGGAAAATGGCCCCCTCCTATGCGCTTCGGGTGCTGCCGAACGGTCACTGCCGAAAAAACGAACTAGCGGCACGGCGATCTTTGGCACGCATAGTTTCTGTAGTTTCTATGTCGCCGCCGGTCCCCCGTGCAACGATGCCACGACGCACATGACGCGTAGGCCGATGATAATCGCCGCGCCAGCTTGGCCATTCTGCGGCCAACCGAAGTCCGAGATGCCCAGCCGCACGAACTTTCAATAGCGTTTGCGGGTGGCCGTAACGGGAGAATAGATGTTTCCCATCGCCTTACGCAAAACGGCTCATCCTCGCATTTCTCCCTCATATCCGTGCTGAGGCCGAGCCTCTCAGCCGTGCGCGCTGTTTGACGTCCGAGATTGCATCGCGGCAATCTCGGAGACCACGCCCCGACCATGCTTAGGCTTAGCTGCACCACCCTGCGCATCACGCATGGCAGCATGCGGCAGCGAGCGTGAGGGAACTGCGATTGCACGGAGGAATGCAGCACTGCGAGTAACTGATGTTACCGCCGCTTGCACGCGGCTACGCCCGGCAGCCCACGCCGCCCGGCAACGTGCGGAAGTTTCATCGAGACGCAAGAGCTATGAATCGGCGCGCCGAACGTCTTCGAGACGCCGCGGATCAAGTGTAGCAGGAAAGCCACAGCGCGGCCGTTCGAGGGACTGCAGTGGTTTAGTTAGCGGTGCTTTTATTATGCGAGTGCGTTCATTACGCGAATACGGCATCTGGTTTTATTAATGTGACAACGTTGATTACTAAAGACTTCCTCTCTTTGGTGTCCCGAAAAATAAGTGTGCACTACAATCGATGTTTCACCTTTTTTTCTTTTTTTTGTCTCGGAAAACTGGTGCGAGTTACAATCGAGGGCGCGGTAGAATCGAGCAAATACTACAAATTGTTCAATAGTATTTTAGAACATGGTATTCCTTGAAAAACGGGTCTACGCACAGCGTCTTATCGCAGTCTGCGCACATAAAACGCATCTCTGTTCTCATCTTGGAGCTACCAGCTGTGTTGGTACACACACGGTATCTTCTCTGCGTGTGGCTGCCTTGGGCAGAGTAAACTCAGTAATCAAGAACAGCAAGAATCCCTCGTAGGCGTCGATGATTGATTTATGGGGTTTTACGTCACAAAACCAGCTATAATTACGAGGGAGGACTCCCAGGGTTTTGACCTCCCAGGGTTCTTTAACTGACATCGCACAGTACACGGGCCTCAAACATTTCGCCTCCATCGAAATGCAGCCGCCGCGACCAGGATTCGATCCCGCGACTCTCGGATCATAAGCGTCGATAATAAACAAGCTGAAAGCTACGCCAATAAAGATGGAAATCAACTTCCGCCGCCTCTAAAAAGGGGTGCCGTGCCGATGAAGATAAAGATCAAGTTTCACGCGCCTCCGTTGCAATCACGCTGAGAAACCGAAAAAACGAAATGGCGTTGCCCAGCGGCGTTGCCGCAGACCGCACGACGCGCCCAAGCGAGAAATAAGTTCTGTTTATCTCCGCAAGAAAGCAAAGCCCTAACCCACTGCCCTAACCAAACGTACGCGGTACAACGCGTCACCGCGCGGCGCCGCGTCCTCTCCCTAGGGAGGGGGCGCGCAGCTTCGTGTAGCCGCGCGTCCTCTACCTCCGCACAGTCTTTTCCACAATATTTGTGGAAAAGACTGCGTGCATGCAAACGCACAATATAACGCTCGACACACACACGGGCCGTGTGTGCGCCGTAGCGTGTCCAGACACATACAGCGGACTTTACATAGAACAAGACGCGACAAGCAAAGCCAATAATAATAATAATAAAAGCAGCCGATTCGCGCGACGGAGAGCGATGAGGAAGGGGAGGCACTCATCCCTTCAGTTACTGCGAGTTGCGCTATAAACTCAATCACAAGGTGCATTGTTAGAGCCAGCGTTACCGCGACTTTCGTACTTTAGCTGATTTTCCCTGACAGAAGCCCAAATTCCCTGAGTTTTCCCTGAGATTTTCCAGACTAATCATATTCCCTGAGATTTCCCGGTTTTCCCGGTTGGTAGACACGCTGCATTCAACCCCATGCGAAATAAAAGACTAAAGATGCACGAGGTTTTCAAGGAGATACGAAAAAAGTTCAATATAACCAATAATTAAATATAACCACGTTCAATACATTAAGCCTCATCTGTACTTCTAATCCTACTGTAGTATTGTCTACATAAAAGATGAACAAGCAGGCAATTTAAGAGCAATGGTATGGCAAAAGGGTTATTTCTATAAATGGGATCTCTTAAAGGGGAACTCCGGCAGTTTTTCCACCATATTCTGATTTCGCTGTTTTCCAATGGTACTGGTAGCACCAAGCAGCAAGGGTCAGTCAATTTGCTCACAAACTCACCAATAAGTTTAAATAACTGAATGAACAGTGTGTTCAAACTGAAACCGAAATAATTAGACACTTTGTACAGCGTATGCAATGACATCCACAGCCTTCCCGCCATCAGAAATATGAAGCTGGTGAAGCTGGTGCCAAAAAAAATGAAAGTGGCAATGTCATCCAATGATGTATTAAGCTCTTCTGAACTTGACAGCAATGATTTTAGCGCTAAAGTATTGCCGTTTTGCTTTAGACGGCCCGCGTGCTCGGGTAGGCAGCATTGCAGGTAATGACGTCAAAAACACAGGGCGGCTTGCGTGGGAATCCGCTAAAATTTTTAAGAATTCATTTTCAGGTAAACTAAATGACTTACAACTGCCTGGCTTGGCATAAATTACTGCAGTACTGAGGAGAATGTATACTGAAAATTTCACTGAGACCAGTTGACAATAAAAAATCGCCAGAGTTGCCCTTTAATGTAGAATAGATAAAATATTTTTGCAGCACAAGATGCTTAAGCAGCAAATAGCAACCGTGCTCAGATTCAAAACAAGCACAGTTACTACCTGAGCCTGTTCCCTTCATCCCTTGTGTGCCCTTGCAATGTGCCATTGGTAAAATGGGTAGATGCGCACCTTTTCCTCGGAGGCGTGTCCTTCGCACCAGGTTCACCTGCTAGAAGATCCTTTGCTTCACTTGAACTGTTCGAGTTCTCCTCAGAGGAACGCTTAAGCCGAGGTGGCAGCGGCGGTGGAGAGTCACCAGCCCCAGTTGGGAGCCGGGCGCTGCCTTCACCATTCTCACTGACGTCTTTTCCACCACCCACCGTGTCCTCGTCATCACCATCATCCTCATCATCTGAAGAGTCAGTTGCTTCAGACTCTGAGCTTTCCTCAGTGATGCCGTTGTGCTCAGGGCTTCGGTTTAGTGCCCGCTCATCAGCTGTGGGGTGGGCATCCTTCTGAACAAAAAAATTCCTCCGATTGGTCTCCGATACACTGGCAAAGAACACAAGGCGGTGCTTACCTGCTGGCAGCAGGACAAGGCCCGAGCGCCCTCCAGGATGGCCAGGTAGGAGAAGCGCAGCTGGTCTGGTGTCTGAATCAGACCCATGCGGTACTTGCGCATCTCCAGCAGCACTTCCTGCACGTCCACCCGGTCAAGGCGGCCCCCATTGGCTTCAATCTGAAAAGCAATTTTTTATGACCAGATAGCTTTATCATGCCTTCCTCTAGTAATCGGTCAGCACAGAGAAATAAAAAATACTGAAACAGAGGCCACTCGATAAGTTGCACCTGGAGATGCATCACAATCACATGAATGCCAAGTGCTCCTCCGTTGCGACAGTGAATGACGCAAAGAAAAAAATTCTCGAAATAACGAACATGGTAAAATTGGTGAATTTACTTCGTTACATTAAAACTTCATTAATTGTTATTCAATCTTTTACAGTCATTAAAAAGTTCTTTTTAACCAAGGGAAAGACAAATGCTTTAATAATAGAGCAATACAAGAAAAACTAATTCAGAATTACATTAAGAATTACAATTCTATATTATGCACATTATTATAGGCTTATTCTTTAATTGGCTTATGCACAGTTAGATTATACTTGGGTACAGGTCAAGAAAAAAGCAGCATCAGCCCTTCAAAGCACCCCCCTCCAGCCAATGGTGCCGCTCTGTCAACATGACATCGTGGCAGACCACCCCCAGGCCGTGCTCAAGACAGAAATTTGAGCTCGGCACAGAGAGGGCCTATTGCGGCATCACGTTGACAAAGCGGCACCACTGGCTGGAGGGGGATCCTTTGACAGACAGTAGCCGCTTTGTGCATGACCTGTACCCAAGTATAGTAATGCATTTTCAGTGCTAACAAAAAGAAAAGGGAAGAAAACAGACAAGAGCACAGCAGACAGGCAGAATGCTGGTCTTTCAATTGATTTTTATTGCAGAAAAGAATAGATATATAAACATTTGTACGTGCGCCAACAACTATGACCAAGCAGTGTGGCGCATGCATGATACCACTCATAAGGAAATTGCAGAGACAACATAATCTGTCTTTTGCTGACAGTTCAATGGAAGGTGTACTAATGTATGTTTTTTCTTTTTGATGCAAAATGCTTCATAAAAAAGATGGCATTGCTCATCTTTATATCTGCCGAGAACAAGTGTACCGTAGAAGTCAGGCGTACATTCAGATCACTTGCGGTGGTCGGCTAACTGACCAGCACCCGCCACAGCCTTGACTTGCGCCCTATGCCATTGCACTCTCAGCCCTATAGCACCAGTGAAAGTAATGATATCAATTATATATTATTTAATCCATACCTGAAATTGGCTTCCGCACTGACTGCAGTGCCATACATCAATAGTTCCTGTGAGCGGATGTGATGTTATGCTGGTTATGCTGCTGGTTCTGATTGACCGAGAACATTTGGGATTAGAAGTAAAGTACCGCGCATGCTTACAATATACTTACAAGAAATCGAAAAAGAAAATATGCTTTATGTATGCTAAAGCTCCCAAGATTTGTGCATTAGAATTTCATTTTGTGCATAACACAAGGAGTCTGTGCGGCCCGGGCCCATGTGGTTGCAGTAGCCCATGGCAACGGCATTATCAAAAGCGCAGAGACCACTTACGAGAGGAAGGCCAGAATGGGCAGCAAAGTTTCGGGAGCGCAAGATGCAAGCCGTGTTTTGACTGGAACCAGCATAGCATGTCTGTGGGCAAGCAAAATGGGAAAGGGGATGCCAATACCTGTCTCGTTTTACAGTCAATGTCCAATTTCCCCGATTCCCAAGAGACCACGAGAATGTCCGGAAATTCGGGCAGGCCAGAAAAAAATGAATGCATGCAGAAAATGCACTTTATTATAAGTATTTCTCGGATCAAAGTTGGGGAGGGGGGGGAAGTAAGGCGCCTCACGTTCGTACAAATCAGCGAATGCATCATAAAGCTGGCTGTGAAAAGAGCCGTTGTATGTTTCTTTTTAATTTGCAACAAGCTTTCAATATGGACAAAGCTATCACATGCTGGGTCAACACTGCCTCGGTGCGAAACACTTATTTTGCACAGCGTTCAACTTGCTGTACACTAACAGTGTCATCAGTGCTAGCGTCAACTCGAAGCTTGTCGGCTGTCCAGGAGCCGGCTCTTCATTCTCAGTATCAGAGTCATCTAACAGAGTCATCTAACTTGCTCATCAGCTTCACTGCTTTGCTAGCCATGCGCCACTAGTGCAAGCTTCGCTAATTTCTTTAAACCTCTGCCAGCATCAGTGAATCCTTCAAAGGTTGTCCCGGCTGGAATCTAAACAGTAGCGGCGCAAGGGTCATCGAACCCAACGTCCACGGAGGGAAGTTGATCACACACACGCTGTCATTCTTTCCAGGTGAAAGAGCCATCCCTGCGTCGTGTGCAAAGCCCACACATGGTGCCGACCGTTGCAAAGCGTCTTGTGTTACCACTTTCCGCAAGTCTGCAAGCATGCAGACAGCAGGCCTTGACCCAGTGGTGGCAGAAGTGTGGTGTGTCACTCGATGAGAAGCGCAGCACCAAACGGTGGGAAACTTCATGGTGAACGTTGAAGCCAGCACACAGCAGCAAAATACAACCATGTGATTTATCAAAAGCCCAATCAAACAGCATGTGAATGAACACCAAGAGGTTAGGCTGTACGCCATGTGGTTTACCTAAAGCCCAATCTCAAGACAAGACGAACGATGACCGGTGCTTCAGGCCTAGTCAAGTGAAGCTTTGTTGTGAAATGTTCCCGTAAGCACGCTTTGTGGTGCGAAGTTGTGACATCGCATGGGTCATTGCTGCCGACAACTGCGCTGGATGCCTCAACAAATTTCATGAGTCAGCGTTCCTGGGTGTCCTCTCCGATGGGCTCACAGCAAGCGACTGACTTCATTAGCACCGATAATGATGTGCGAGCCGTTTATGACCGCACCGATCCCGAGATAGTAGGTGACGTTGCCAGTGCTGGGGGATTGGACCCAACCAGTGATGAACGTCTAAGCCGCTGATAAACGACTTTGTACCATGCTCCGAGAGCTTGTGTCGACATTCGCAGTCATTCGCTGTTCGCTGACGCAGTGGAAGGCACTGGATTTGCTGATCCCCAGGATGGCGAGGAACTTGATGGCTTACAAGAAGCTTACATATTTCCTTCGTACGAAATAAAGTGCAACTGTTTTCACGCTGATCTATTGCATATTGAGGGCTAATCGGTAATCTACAGCTTGTGGGTAGACGTGAGGCATTTGCTTGCCCACATATTTATTATGCATGACAACAGACACTCGCTCTTGCCACCGTGTTCTACTCTCACGCTCAGCTCGAACGTGCGGAGCAGCTGAGGCACAACATCGTTGTTGTCACCAAGACGCTGACGGCTCGCCATAAGCTTGTTACTATCTCAGGAAGCACATTTGAGACGTGCACTGCTTTAAGACGAGCTTCAAATAGGCATATTTGGTATTTGAAATGATTGATATATTGAACTGTTTCGCAATCCTCTTTGAGTTAAATATATCAGGGATCAACTGTAATATGTTTTGCGCTCTTCCGCAAGAGAGAGAGAGAGATATAGAAACATTATTGAGGTGTCCTTGCTGGAGTCAAGGGTGGTGGAGGGAGAGAGACGAGCCCCTCCATAACCACCCTTCCTCAGACGGCGGCCAGGCCTTGAATCTTGGCGGTGTCTTCGGCCAGCCGGACAGCCCGCTGCTGGTCCTCCAGGCACGCGGTGAGCAGCATAGCCTCCCATTGCTCGGCCGTGGTGATCCTAAATGTAGGGTTTGTGCTATGTGTTATGGTATGGGAACCTCTAGGACAGGCCCATATAATATGGTAGAGCCCGGCGCGAGGCACACCGCATGCTTTGCATTGTGGGGTATGGACTGTGGGGTAAATACGGCTGCACAGCGTAGGACAGGGGAAAGTGCGTGTACGTAATAAATGCCAGGTGGTGGATTGTTGCTTATCGAGGGATTTGTCTGGTGGTGGATATTTGAGCCTGGCCTTACGGTATTACACGAGAATTTCTTTGAAAAGTAATCATTCTGTCTCTGGCATGCTCGCGAAAAGAGGAGACCATCCTCTCTCCCTCGGCCGTGTTGGCTTGCGAGGAGTCGCACTCTGCTGATTGATGTGCCCCGTAGACGAGAGCTCGGGCGGCGTCATGAGCGTTTTCGTTCCCCACGAGCCCCGAGTGGCCGGGTGCCCAGACGATCTGAACACGGCAGCGACGTAAGAGGGGTGTACTGGTCAGCTCTTCCGCAATAATTAAAGAGACCCTGAAACAATTTTGGTGATTTAGCATCAGCAGCATTAGCATAACAATATCAGCACTCCGCGTTAAGTGTATAATTTACTACAAAGTTTTAAACACGCACAACGTGAGAGATCGACGCGACCCGACTCGAAGCGTTTTCAGCCGCTTCTTTCACGGGACATGCGATGGGTGCCACGAAGCGCAAGCCATGTGACATCATGAGCACCGAAAGGCCAGCCAACAATATCGTCGCGGCATCTGGTGACGGACACACGAGTCGCCGGCACACTATTACAGAGGCGAGCAGTGCCGGAGGCCGGCAGCCTCAGTAGAGATATTGCAGCACTCTGTCGCTACGGAGGGCTCAGCACAGTGGCTGACATGGGAGGTGCAGTCGTCGCTAGAGCGCACTCCGCAGCTGATCGAGTTGAGGAGGAACAGCAGCGGTAAGGAGGAAGGCGACAGAAGTAAGCCCATAGCTGCCTTAGCACAAAGTGCTTCGCTTTATTTACGGTGCGAACGATTTCACAACTGTGTTGCCTAATCAGTGACACAATGTCAAAAAAACATTTCAGGGACCCTTTAAGCACTGTGACTAAAACAGATGACAACTTTCTCTCACCAGAGAGAATGTTTAGTTTCTATAAGGCATGTGCCAATGTCTGAAGGGGTGTTTACATTGATGTTGTCATTTGCGATGCTTTCAGATTGCCTCAGGAGAAGAGTCATCGCAGTCCTTTCTTATTTTCTTAGGCACTTCTCCATTTGGTGACCTCGACTTTCGCTTCGCAGGCAATTTCTCTGGGCCAGCTGTAGGGTGGCGTGTCAGGAAAAATTGGTACGAGCTTTCCATTCACCATGTCTCCACATTAGAAACAGGGGCTCAAAGTGCAGCTCCAAGATCTCCGAACCCTTGTCTAACACCTTGTTTGCACAGGGCGTGGCACGCTTCAACATCACCAGGCACCAAGAAAAGGTTTTTTCCTCCACTTTTCTAGCACAATCACATAGCATGTTGTGCGGCCCAGCACAAAGCAATAATAAGATACGGTTTTAGGTGCTAAAGCCACGATATGATTATACTTGTTGCCGTATTGGGGGCTCAGGAAATTTTGGTAATCTGAGCGTCCTTAACGTGCACCAGTAACACACAGTACACGGACCTCTAGCATTTTCGCTTCCAACAAAAAGCAACCGTTGCAGTTGGGATCGAACACGCATATTTCGGCTCCGCCCAAACCGACATGGTGGACCCCGGCGCAATGTAGTGCATTTGTCGTTTCACGAGACTTGCCATCGCTTTTCACATCATAGGAACGATTACAAATATTTCCATCACAAGAAAGTGCAACTGCACAATGCGAAAGCGACCAGAAGGGAGGAGAGAACCGCACCAAACAAGCGTGCTCACTAGCTCCAGCAGCAGCCGAATCGGTCAAACTCCCGTGGAGGCATCTTCTAGTTGACGTGTGCGCCACCCCTCGGCATCGTGAAATGCTGCAACACGCACCACGCTCTGCCACGTTGCTCCCACCTCCCCCTTCTGGCTACAGTCGCAGCTGCTTAGCGCAGAGAAGAAGAAAACAAAACGTTGCATTATGTATACAGCCCCATAGGAAGTGTTTGCATATTTTTCTGTGAAGTCGTGCTCGCAAAGCATGATCCCAGTGTTCAACATCAAGCTCTGAACAAATGGTTCATGTATCTTGCTCGCAACTGCCAGCTACAGTGCTTCCGAACCGGACGCAGCCAGCATGTATACGAAAGCCTCACATTTTGCAGCAAATGATGTGTGTGTGTGTGTGTGCGTGCACATAATACGGTTTGTTTTGCGACCGAATGCAAGAACAAGCGTCTAGCCAAAAGCTCGCACCTTAGAAGCCATGGACAATGACGTCTGTGTGCGTGGGTTTACAGGATGATTTAGTGAACTTCGATAGCACAGTTCATCCACTATGGAATCTGTGGTGTGGATGTTTAACAACTAGCATCACAAATTTATAAGGAGCTGCAGTCACCTGTGTTAAAGCCTGCATGTTGCATCACTACATTGTGAAGACACTGATGTCGTTTACTCATGGCATTAAATTGTTGCAGGTATGTCCAAAGAAGTAAAGTCAATATGCTGCAGTGCCCCACAGCATGCACCAAATGTATTTGAGGCATATAGTCCTTTTAACAAGATCTGCTAACATAGTCACGCCCTTAGATCTGTAGTAGACCATTTTCCTGCTATGCCCCTTTTCCACTAGAACAGAATTGACGAAACAAACTGCCGATAAAGGCCTTAGGAATCAGTCTAAAGCACTCTTTCTAAACAGAATGTATAGTATTTGAAAACGTCATGCTTGGTTTTACTGCCACAAAAAGACTTTGTGTCAAGGAGCAGAAATGTTGAAGGGGCTCAATGAATTTCTGTAACATGCGTTCATTGTCTTCCCCTTCCTGTTCTATCTCGGGAGTTCTCCAGAGTTGAGGATGTTTTCTTGCTGTGGCATTTCTTCAATCGAATGCATAACAGTCACTGCATAACAGTCACTGCTACAGAGAAATATGCTGCACTGGCCTCGAGGCACAGAGCAAGAATTCTTGAGGAAGTGAAACGGTGCATGTTCAGGAGGCTCTGTGAAGTCACGACGTAGAGCACAGCACCGACAGAACATCTGTTACATGAGTCAGCTCACGCACTTTATGCAGAAGCTTGCTGGTTCATGTCAATGCCAACCAGTGCTGATTCACCATAATTGATGTGTTCCTTGTACATCCTCGGAGGCTGTAAATTATTTGACAGACTAACGAAAAATAGTGTCACCTACATGACAATTAGTTAATTGCTTGCACAGTACATTTTCTGCAATGCAAAATTTACAATAACTCGAGCTCAGTTGCTTAGGTCATTACCAGAACTATCGGTACAGTGTCGTTCCTCGGTACCACAAATGCACCTTCGTTTGTTTATCGTTTCAAGGCATTGGACTCATGGCAAAGGGACGTGAGAGGACACACCAATTTATCTTGCTCATTGTGACAAGCAGAGAGCATATTTGTGCCTTTAACTACCCAAGTCTCCATCTTTGCATGCTCCCCGCACTTCACGTCAGGTTCAGTGGGAGGTCCCCCCCCCCTTTTTTTTTTTTTTTGCGAGCAGGAGACAGGTAGCTGAGACAATGCCGAAATATTGACAGCACGGTGTCTATTAACAAAACAGGCCATTCTGGTTTGTTGAGAGGTACTTCGCCACCAAGACCGCATCTCCATTTCACTGTCCGAGACATGCTTCTCTCAAATGTAGTCACGAGGCATGAGCTCTCCATCTTTCCTTGGTACTGCATGGGCCCACACCTCCAATTTCAATGGACCACTGGGAACTTTGAAAGTAATTAGTTTCACCTTGCAGGATGTGCCACTGTTACAGTATGGCACAACACATTTCTCCCGCGCCTTAAAACGGCACTGATGGAAATCCTAGAGAGCACATGCCTCTGCTGCAATATGGAGAGTGCACACAAAGTTTGAGAGGCCACCGCCGCAGTATACGCTGAGGAAGCCCATAAAAGTTCTCAAGTCAGCAGATCACAAAGAATACGGGGCAGCTTGCAGGCCTTTTCTCCACAAGAACATTTACCCATGCGTGTTCACAACATGCCAGCGAGTGACTTACAGTGGCAGGCGTCATCTGCACTGGAGTCACTAGACACAGCTCATTGCAAGCGCTGTATGGCACGTAATGAAGTCAGTATTAATTACAAACTGCAGTCAAAATGCCCACTGACTTTACTTATTAACACTACAGACAGAAAACTGAGAAAATTTGCAATATACGAGATGGTATCGCAATTTTTATGCGTTGCACCTATAGGATGACATGTAAATGAAGGCAACACGCCAGAAGCGTCACCTGTCATGATGCAGAAAAAAACTTCCTCCTCACCCAACCATTAAATTAATGGACCACAACATATGCTCCCACAGCCTAGCAGATTCTTGGCAGCTTGGCAGCTTGGTTGGCGGCAACGCAACATTCCCTTGACTGCATCCTCTTACGCGCGCAGGTATCTACGGATCCGGCGCAAAAATCACCGTGAACCCGTGGCAGCACTGCGTCAGCAGTCAATACAAGTGTGTGCTCCTTGCACGAAGATATCATTGGAATGGATGTGTCATCACAGCGCCACGTGCCACCTGTGACGAACGCCACCTGTCCATCTGCATCAGAACAATCTTCTGGAAGCTATATAAGCTGGGATCATCGCGGAACTCTTCACTTGGCAGCTTGGTTGGCGGCAACGCAACATTCCCTTGACTGCATCCTCTTACGTGCGCAGGTTGAACTTGCGTTACTGAAAACAATTTCCTTTTACGTTTTTGCCGCACCCTTGCTGCCAAACCAAAATGCCCACTTGTGCTGAGCTATCTAGAGAGTTGGAATCATTGCGAAAGGAAGTTGGGGAATTGCGTAACAGCGTCGCCATGTTTTAATCACCTCTATGAATCAATGAAGTGGCAGAAAGAGAAGAAGAGGAGGTGTGGATCTTGGA